>CM053028.1:427538449-427614280 GCA_028564925.1 Lithobates sylvaticus | reverse complement strand
GGAACATTTTCATTCTGGCTTCCATTCACGCAGATACGGGAGTCCAAATTACTACGGCGACTGGTGTTGTTGAGAAGCCCCTCTGTGTCCACGAACACAACCTTAAAAAGGGAGGGGTGGACTTCAAGGACCAGATGATGGGGCCATACTTAATTGCCCGTAATGCCAGACGATGGTACAAAAAGTGTCTGTGTACCTATTCCAATTGGCTCTGTACAACGCTTATGTGTTATACAAAGCGTCTGGATGAACTGTATCCTTCCTAAAACTTCAGGAAGAGATCATCACAGCCCTTCTGTTTCCAGGAGGTGCTGTGACCCAATTTCCCAATCCAAATGCAGTGAGCCGGCTGCATGAGAGGCATTTTCCGGATGTCCTCCCTGCTACCCCTACCCAAAGAGCACCCCAAAGAAGATGTTCTGGCCGTTGAAAAATGCGGACAAAGGCGTGACACCCACTATTATTGTCCCTACGGTCCTGGCCAACCTGGTCTCTGCATTGGGGACTGTTTCTGTCCCTACCACACACTAGTGGAGTATTAGCATAGGGTACAGCACGGCACAGTCCTTGAGGGACCCTAACCTGGAGCGTTTACAGTTACAAATAGAAGTGTAAAATATATATATATATATATATATATATATATATATATATATATATATATATATATATAATATATATATATATAAAAATAAAAAAAAAAAGACAAAAATAGTTGTTGTTTTATTGTTATTCTCTCTCTATAGTTCTGTTCTGTTTTACTGTATGTTATGCTAAACTGTAAACTGTTTTATTGTCACTGTCATTTATGGTGTTTGCTTTGAAGGTATGTCATTCTACTGTTATACTGTACAGTTACTGTTAACCAATGTTTGCTTTGCAGGTATGCCCTTCAGCTGCAGCACGGATTTATTTATTTTGACAGCAACAGGGTTTGCTCCCATGATACATAAATCCGTGACTCTGTGCTGTAGGAGGTGATTTCACCACCACAATTGAAAAAAGAGCATATATGCCGAAGCATAGGGGCAGGGGTTGACATAAGGGCCGATTGCCCCTATGCTTCGTCATATATTTTTATATTTATTGTATGCCCATTATTAGAAGTGGGTGGATGCAGGGCAGTGTTCTAATGGTGGGAATACCACTGATCAATCAATGTGAATAGAGAAATCTGTTCTCTCTTTTTTCATGCAACCCACAGGTGCTTGAAAAAAAAGAACATTACAATATATGCCCAACAAGGACAAGTAACGTACAAGTATGTTGATGGATTTTGAGTAGTTTTACCGGAATGATGTTATAGCCACTAGACTGCTTTTACAAGCAGTGGAAGGGAATGCCCCCCTCCGCTGTCTTCCACGTTTTTCTCTGGCTCTCCTGTCCCACTGGGGAACCAGAAAATGCAGCCGGTGGTTCCTCCAGCTGACCATAGAGCTGATCGGAAACCAGGAACCAATCATCTCTATGGCCTAAGAAACCAGAAGCTATGAGCATTATCTTATCTTATCACACCGATCTTCTGGTCAGATGCTTCAGGCCGGGTTCACACTGATACGACAAAACAGTTGCACGACTGTGGATCCAACTTTGCCCTGCGACTAGAAGTCCGACATCCGTCTGACTTCAATGAACGGGGATCTGACTTGGATCCTGACAATGCCAGGCACTTTGTGTCTGGTATGAATCTTTAGGGGGAACTCCATGCCAATTTTTTGTTTAACCACTTCCCTACCCGCCCATGTACATATGACGCCCACAAGGTGGATCTCCCATCCTGGGTGGGCGTCATATGACGCCCTCTCCTTCCCGGCCGCCTGGGGGGCGCGCGCGCGCGCCCGCGGCTTCGCTCGGGACCCGGTGCGACACACAGCTCCACATCCTGTCAGCGGGAGAGGAGACCGATCATGTGATCCCAGTACGGAGGATCACTGATCGGTCTCCTCCCCTTGTGAGTCCCCTCCCCCCAAGTTAGAATCACTCCTATAGGGAACACATTAACCCCTGCAGCGCCCCCTAGTGTTAACCCCTTCCCTGCCAGTCACATTTACACAATAATCAATGCAATTTTATAGCAACGATCGCGGTGTTTAATTGTGAATGGTTCCAAAAATGTGTCAAAAGTGTCCGAAGTGTCCGCCGCAATGTCGCAGTCACGAAAAAAAAAAATCGCAGATCGCTGCCATTACTAGCCCCCCCACCCCAAAGCAAATTGTCCATATGTTGATGAGGACAAGGGCCTCTTCCCGCCAACCCTGGCCGTTGGTTGTCGGGGTCTGCGGGGGGTGCTTATCGGAATCTGGAAGCTCCCTTTAACAAGGGGGCTCCCAGATCCCAGACCCCCCACCCTATGTAAATGAGTATGGGGTACATTGTACCCCTACCCATTTAAATAAAAAAATGTGTCAGAAATAAAACACAGTAATTAAAGTAATTTAAAGTAATTTATTAAGACAGGTCAGGCGTCTCTTCTGTTTTCTTCTCCCCTCTCTGGCTCCTATCCCTCCTCCGCTGAGATCTTCTGCCTCTGCCGGTTATTGTCCCCTCTCCGGTTCATCTCTGCTGATATCTTCTAGCCCTCTCCGCTTCTTCTCCCTCTGTCCACCGTGTACTGCCTCTGCCGTGTGTTTTCCACTGTCTTCTCACTCATTTACCGGGTCTTCTCACTCTTTTGCCGGGTCTTCTCCCTCTGTTCTACTTCCAATGTTGAAGCAATGCTCTCTCCCACTCTAATGCTAGGTGCGTAGTGTGCCACTACTTATGCTGGGTGGGGTCACCGGGTGTCGTCATATGGAGGCCCTGCCCCATTATGATGTCACTGCCCCATTATGCACAAAGCAAATAGCGGAAAGACTAGGCAAAAGAGCAAGAAGACACCGGAGAAGACCCGGCAGAGGCAGAAGACAGCAGACAGAGGGAAAAGAACCGGAAAGGGCTTGAAGATCCAGCAGAGGCAAAATACATCGCCAGAAGAGGGAGAAGAGCTGGAGAGGGGAGAGGAAGTAGAAAGAGATGCCGGAGCTGTCTTAATAAATTGTTATAAAAATCTGTGTACTGCGTTTTATTTTTGACACTTTTTTTGCGTGAATGGGTAGGGGTACAATGTACCTTATACTCATACACATAGGTTAGGGGGCGGCATCTGGGGGCCCCCTTGTTAAAGGGGGCTTCCAGATTCCGATAAGCCCCCTGCCCGCAGACCCCGACAACCAACGGCCAGTGTTGTCGGGAAGAGGCCCTTGTCTCCATCAACATGGGGGCAAGATGCTTTGGGGTGGGGGGCGCAAGGCACCCCTCTGCCCCAAAGCACCCATCCCCCCATGTTGAGGGCATGCAGCCTGGTACGGTTCAGGAGGAAAGGAGGCGCTCGCTTGTCCCCAACCCCTTTCATGACCTGCTTTTTTCGGCCTGGGGGTTCCCCTTAAAATCCATGCCATATTGAAGGGCCTGGTATGGTCTTGGGGGGGGAACCCATGTCGTTTTTTGTTTTTTCTGGATGGAGTTCCCCTTCAAGATCATCAGAGCACAAGTCGCATGCCAAAGTCGGATCAGTTAAGACTTTGATCCGACTTTGATACGAATTCAGTGATATTCAATGGGCTAAAGTAGGATCAAAGTCAGACCAAATTAGTTTAGGGAGCATTTTCAAAGTCGGACCGACTTGTGTCGGACCAGTTAAGACGGCTCCCATAGGGAAACATTGATTTTCACACGTCATGCGACATGCGCTCCCAATGTTGAAGCGTTTGTCGTACAAGTGTAAACCCAGCCTTAAGGGCTGAGGAGAGACCTAGAGTCTAATAGAACCCAAATTTTTCAAAAAAGTGTACCTGTCACTACCCATTGCTACCATTGGGGATATTTACATTCCCTGTGATAACAATAAAAAATATAAAAGAAAAGAAAATTAATTAAAGGGACAGTGAATTTTTTTTATAAAAAAGCAAAATAAATAATAAATAAATAAATAAATTAAAGCACCCCTGTCCCCCCGTGCTCACACGCAAAGGCAAACGTAAGCATTGTTCTTGTGTCGTATGTAAACAGCAATTGCACCATGCATGTGAGGTATCACCACAAACGTCAGATTGAGACCAGTAATTCTAGCAGTAGACCTCTAAAGTGGTAACCTGTAAATGCTTTCAAAGTTTTTCAAAAATGTATGTAGTTTGTCACCGCTGCACGGTTATGCGTAATTTTAAAGCATGTTGTGTTTGGTATCTATGTACTCTGCATAAGATCATCTTTTATATTTTACCGAACATTTGGGCAATATAGTGTGTTCTTGTGCATTAAAATTCAAAAAATATATTGCATTTGAAAAATCACTGAGCAAATACTTTGTGAAAAATAATTTGTAACACCCACCATTTTAATCTGTGGTGCCTCTGTTTTAAAGAAATATATAACATTTGAGGGTTCAAAGTAATTTTCTTGCAAAAAAAAAAGATTTTTTAATGTAAACAAAAAGTGGTTAGAAGAGTGGGTGATGTAAGCTTCTAATGTTGCCAGGAAAGTTCAACCCCCCCCCCCCCCCCAATGACCCCTTTTGGAAAGTAGACAACCCAAGCTATTTGCTGAGAGGCATGTTAAGTCCATGGAATATTTTATATTTTGCCACAACTTTCGGGAAAATTACAGTTTTTTTTTTTTTTTTTTTTACACAAAGTTGTCACTAAATGATATATTGCTCACACATGGCATGGGTATATGTGAAATTACACCCCAAACTACATTCTGCTGCTTCTCCTGAGTATGGAGATACCATATGTGTGAGACCTTTTGGCAGCCTAGTCACGTACAGGACCCCAAAAACCAAGCACCGCCTTCAGGATTTCTAAGGGCGTAAATTGTTGATTTTACTCCTCACTACCTATTACAGTTTTGGAGGCCATGAAATGCCAAGATTGCACAAAACACCCTCAAATTACCCCTTTCAGAAAGATACCCAAAGGTATTAGCTAAGAGGCAAGGTGAGTATTTTGCAGATCTCATTTGTTTTGGAAAATGAAAAAAGAAAAGGAAAATGCATTATTATTTTTTTTTTAAATTTTCAAAACGTGACAAAAAGTGCAAAATACTCAACATGCCGCTCAGCAAATAGCTTGGGGTGTCTACTTTCTAAAAAGGGGTAATTTGAGGCCCCCTCCCAAATCTTGTGCTATCTTGGCATTTCATGGCCTCCGTACTGTGATAGGTAGTAAGGAGTAATCAACAATTTATACCCTTAGCCTGAGGGCAGTGATTGTTTTTTTAAGATCTGCCCATGCCCATGGCATGTTTGAGCAATATTTCATTTAGTGACAACTTTGTGTAGACAAAAAAAAAAGGGATTTAGATAAATATAAAATATTCCATGGACTCAACCATGCCTCTCAGCAAATAGCTTGGGGTGTCTACTTTCCAAAATTAGGTCATTTGGGCAGGGGGGGGTTGTGCTATCTGGGCATTTCATGGCCTCCGAATCTGATAGGTGGTGAGGAGTGACATCAAAAATGTACGCCTTTAGAAATACTGAAGGCGGTGATTGTTTTTTTAGGGTCCTGTACGCGGCTAGGCTCCCAAAAAGTCTCACACATGTGGTATCCCTGTACTCAGGAGAAGTAGCAGAATGTGTTTTTTTGTCAATTTTCAATCACTTGTGACAAAAAAATTAAATATTCAATGGGCTCAACATGCCTCTCAGAAAATTCATTGGGTGTCTACTTTCCAAAAAGGGGTCATTTGGGGGGGGGGGGGGGGGGTTAGCACCTCAGAAAAGGAGATAGGCAGTCATAAGCTGCGTAAATTCCAGAAAACATACCCTAGTTTGTAGACTAGGGTAACTTTTGTGCAAACCAATAAATATACGCCTATTGACATTTTTTTACCCAAGACATGTGGCTGAATAAATTTTGGC
The DNA here is from genome assembly GCA_028564925.1 of Lithobates sylvaticus. NCBI lineage: Eukaryota > Metazoa > Chordata > Amphibia > Anura > Ranidae > Lithobates > Lithobates sylvaticus. The sequence continues at coordinate 427,608,381 of CM053028.1, read as the reverse complement.
CTAAATGTATGACTAAAATTGAGTTTATTGGATTTTTTATATAACAAAAAGTTGAAAATATATATTTTTTTCTAAATTCTTTGAATTTTTTAATTTATATCGCAAAAAATAAAAGTCCCAGAGATGATCAAATACCACCAAAAGAAATCTCTATTTGTGGGTACAGCATTGCATGACCACACAATTACCAGTTAAATCACAAGTGCTCTGGCCATGAAGAGGGTAAAACCTTTCCAGGGCTTAAGTAGTTAAAAGGGAATGGCAAAAATTCACTTTAAATAGCATACATAATCACGTGCAAGGAAAATAATAACCTTAAAAAAAAACTATAATTTTGCTAGCATATGATTTACAATGGAAGTCAATAGAACCTCAGCCTCATTCACTAAATTAAGGGAAAATTCCACTGCAAAGTTTGTCCTAACTAAATCAAACCTAATCAACACTTGATTCACACCTATGCATTTTTAGTGCTTTTTGCATTTTGCAGATTTGCACTACAGTCCATTTAACATGGTTTCCTATGAAACCTGTTCTGTAGTGCAAATCTGCAAATCTGCAAAATGCAAAAAGCACAAAAAATGCATAGGTGTGAATCCAGCCACACACGGTCGGAAATTCCGACCACAAAATCCGTCTGATTTTTTCCGACGGATTTTGTCCGACACTGGTGTTGCATACACACGGTGGGACAAAGTTGTCGGAAAATCCGATCATCCTGAACGTGGTGACGTTCGTTGCGTACGACGGGACTACGTAGAGGCTAGTAGCCAATAGCTTTGGTCTTGTAATGTGATCTGAGCATGCGTGGCACTTTGTCCGTCGGAATTCACTACACACGATCGGAAAAAGTCCGATAGGACTTTGTTGTCGGAAAATTTGAGAGCAGGATCTCAAACTTTTTCCGTCGGAAATTCCGACGGAAAAAGTCCGATGGAGCCCACACACGGTCGGAATTTCCGACAACATGGTCCGATAGGACATTTTAGAGTACATAAGAATACATAGTGCACAGAGCACAGGGGTCAGGAATAATTAATTTGCAGAGTCCATGGGTCATAACTATGAAATCTGTCCACTGCTGTGCATTGCCAATCAAAAGCAAAGCAGACCTGTTGGGGAAATAAACTTTTAATTCTCCATTACACTCTGCTTATTCTACTACAAAACTCCTCGGCCATGCACCTGGCTGTGTGAGACCAGGAAGGAAGTTAAGTACAGGTAATGCTGTTGCACAGGGGATGGCAGACAGTGTCTAATATGGTCCCTCAAGTCTCAGTGCTACCACCTCCTAAAACAGATTCATAGTCCTGTTCTTGACAGGTTCATATACCGACAATTCCAGTGCAGAGGTGAGAGGACACTCTTTATGAACCCCCACCTCTCTGCTGTCATAGAGTCTTATAGAGACTATGCTATGCAGCCACATTTTACCCTGATTGAGTCACAGAAACATTGCTGTGAAGTGTCCATGTTTGTGCAATTGTCATAGTCTGGTTTGGATTATTCTGAAAAGCATGCATGCTCTTTGCAATCCTGTATCAATTTTTCATTATTATTTCTGACTTTGCACCTGTTTAATAAATTGCAAGTTACATTTACTCCCTGTCTGATCAACTGACTGATTACCTATTCTTTTTAAACTTACGCTATGCAAGCTCTCAGTGGCAGATACAATAGCAAGCATGATACAAGAAGTTTGTGTGTTTGTGTCTTTCCCTGTGGAGAAAGGTGGTACTGGTACATAAGGCAAATATGTGTTTTGAATATCCAATCATGTGCTGGGGGGTTTAAAAAAGTCATTTGTGCTTTCACTTTATTGGTTGATTGAAGTGAACAATTTCAACTTATTTACTATGCTAAGTGACACCCAGTTCACAGCGTGGACATTCTTCTTTGGTTAATTAACCCCAATTTTCCAACTGGATGCTGACAATGTACAATGTAGTTTGCGATGGAACATGTGGCACTCAGACTGCAAAGCCTGAACTGATCAGGACATAAATGAGCAAAGTTGGAGAAACCCTAATATATCACAAAATACACAATGTACAGTAAGGCCTGTTTCACACTGGCTTCAAGGGGTTGTAAACCCTAATTTTTTTTCCACCTTAATGCTTCCTATGCATTAAGGTGTAAAAACTTTTGTCACTGAGCAGCCCCCCAGCCCCCCACCCCCCGAGTTACTCACCTGAGCCCGTTCGTTCCCACGCCGTAGATGGCCGGGGTCTCGGCTCTTGATTGGATAGAGATTGATAGCAGCGCAGCCATTGGCTCCTGCTGTTGTCAATCAAATCCAATGACCTGGGGGCGGGGCTGGACTCGGAAGTGGGCCTGCACAGGTACCCCCAAGGAGAGCGCTTCTCCTAGGTGGTTTCCCGATGCGGGGAGGAGCTACTAGCACCGCTGGGGGACCCCAGAAGAGGAGGATCAGGCCACTCTGTGCAAAAAAAACTTCACAGTGGAGGTAAGTATGACATGTTTGTTATTTAAAAAAAAGAAACACGAGGGTTTAGTAACCCTTTTAGCTTGTATAAGAACAGTGTGAACAGCAAGCTTTCACAAAGCATTTGCAGAGCTTTCAGCAAGTTTTGCTGAAGCTTTTAACCATCTCAATACAGGGCATTTTCACCCCCTTCCTGACCAAGCCATTTTTCAGCTTTCAGCTCTGTTACACTTTGAATGACAATTGCGCGATCATACAAAACTGTACCAAAATGAAAATGTTATAATTTTGTCCCCACAAATAGATCTTTCTTTTGGTGGTATTTGATCACCTCTGCGGTTTTTATTTTTTGCGCTATAAACAAAAGAGCGACAATTTTGAAAAAAAACACAATATATTTTACTTTTTGCTATAATAAATATCCCCAAATTTAAAAAAAAAAAAAAATGTTTTCCTCAGTTTAGGCCGATATGTATTCTTCTACATATTTTTGGTAAAAAAAATCACAATAAGCATATATTGCTTGGTTTACGCAAAAGTTATAGTGTCTACAAAATAGGGGGATAGATTTATGGCATTTTTATTATTATTTTTTTTTAACTAGTAATGGCGGGGACCAGCGATTGTGACTGCGATATTGCGGCGGACATATTGGACACTTTTGACACATTTTTGGGACCATTCACATTTATACAGCGATCCATGCTATAAAAATGCATTGATTACTGTATAAATGTGACTGGCAGGGAAGGGGTTAACACTAGGGGGCGCTGAAGGGGTTAATATGTTCCCTGGGAGTGATTCTAACTGTAGGGGGAGGGGACTCACAAGAGGAGGAGACCGATCAGTGTTTCTCTGTACTGAGAACACACCATCGGTCTCCTCTCCTCTGACAAGACCGTGGATCTGTGTGTTTACATACACAGATCCACAGTCCTGCTGTGTTACCGGGCAATCGCGGGTGCCTGGCGGACATCGCGGCCCCCGGGCGGCGTGCGCTCCCTGGAGGGCCGGGTTATATGACGCCCTCCCGCACTGAGAGCTGCGCCACCTGGCCATCAATTGACAGCAGGCGGTCGCTGAACACAGATCCTAATGGGAGTGCTGATTGCCATTTTAACAAGCTTTAGCAGGCTTTAAACAAGCTTCAAGTAGTGCTGAAACCTGCTAGCAGCTTGTTTAAAGTGGCAGTCAGCTCTCCCTTTGGGATCTGTGTTAAACATTTACAAACTTGAGCTGAGTGGTACTTTAAAAGCTTTAACAAAGCTTGCCAAAAGCTTTGGCAAATGCTTTCTAAAAGACACCCTCCTTCCCCATTAGACTGTTAAGAAAATCCCAATTCCATCTGTAGATTTTCACTGTGCATACATGACAATGATGGATTTGTGCAGCAGTTCTTTTCCTTCAAATAAGTCTTTCTGAGTTAATGCTCTATGTAAATCATGACTGCTGAAAAGCATATACTAATACAAACAAATAACAGACCAATACCTTGCCCAAATATGACATGGAGGCTGATTAACTCCTTCCCGACCAGTCGCCGCAGTTGTACTCTGGCAGGTTGGCTCCCCTGGGCGAACCGACATACCTCTACGTCGGTTCGCATTTTGACCAATAGGGGGCGCGTGCACATAACCGCTGGGCACCTGGGAGATCGCTCCACACAGAGACAGAACGGAGATCTGTCAATGTAAACAGACAGATCTCCGTGCTATCAGGGGTGAGGAGAGCAATCTGTTGTTCATACTAAGTATGAACAACAATCACTATCCTCAACCAGTCAGACCCCTCCCCCCACAGTTAGAATCACTCCCTAGGGAACACAGTTATCCCCTTGATCACTCCCAGTGTTAACCCCTTCCCTGCCAGTGACATTTACACAGTAATCAGTTCATTTTTATAGCACTGATCGTTGTATAAATGCCAATGGTCCCAAAAATGTGTCAAAAGTGTCCGATCTATCTGCCATAATGTCGCAGTCCCGATAAAAATTGCTGATCACTGCCATTACTATTAAAAAAATAATTATAATAAAAATGCCATAAATCTTTCCCCTATTTTGTAGATGATATAACGTTTGCGCAAACCAATCAATATATGCTTATTGAGATTTTTATTACCAAAAATATGTAGAAGAATACATATCGGCCTAAACTGAGGAAAAAATGAGCTTTTTAAAAAACAAAATTTTGGATATTTATTATAGCAAAAAGTACAAAATATTGTATTTTTTTCAAAATTGTCGCTCTTTTTTTGTTTTTTTTTTGTTGCACAAAAAATAAAAACCGCAGAGATGATCAAATACCACCAAAAGAAAGCTCTATTTGTAGGAAAAAAGGACATCAATTTTGTTTGGGTACAACGACGCACGACCGCGCATCAGGGGCGGATCCAGGGGGGGGCAACGGGGCAATTGCCCCCTCCGAGAATATGAATGATTGCAGTTCCGACCGAGTCTCTCTCTCTCACATCAGTACAATCAGTCGATCAGCGGCGCTGAGAGAGAGAGACTCTGTGTTTGTGGTCATTACGGCTGCGCTGGACCTGCAGAAGCTGGAGGGAGGAGGTGTGTGGAGCTGTGCCACTGGCCAGTGTTCCCTGCACTGGTTGCTAACGCCTGTGCCGCCTGGCATGTAGCAACCAGTGATGTCAGTCACGTCGGAGGCTGGAGCCGCTGCTGAGGAGGAGATCCCCAGCATTCATAGCTGAGCCTTCTTCGTTCTCCGCCCCTGAGTGAGTGTTGGCCCCACCCACCTCCTCCCTCCACAGCACGGCGCGAACACAGGAAGAAGCAGTGACTGTGTGTCACTGTCATCTGATGCTGCCGGCTGCGACTGCAGACAGTGAAATTAACGGATCCCGCTCATCCCCATTGCTCCTGCATGGGATCCCCTCCCCCCCACCAGAGCACCAACATATTATATAAAAGTGAGTAAAATAATGAATGAATATGTAAAATCGCCAAATCTTGTGTGCCATACTGCCATTATTTCTGAAAAACAAATGCTGCCCTTTTAGTCTTGTTCAACCTAAACCCTTTCAGCTCTGGAAAGTTTTACCCCCCGCCCCCCCCCCCCCGCCCGCCCCCCCCCCCCCCCCCCATGAACAAGCCATTTTTTGCGTTACTGTGTTGCGTTACTGTAACTGACTGACAATTGCGTGGTCGTGCAACGCTGTACCCAAGTAAAATTGATGTCCATTTTTTTTCTACTAATAGCACTTTCTTTTGGTGATATTTAATTTTTTGCAATATAAACATACCGACAATTTTGAAAAAAAAAAACAATATTTTTAACTTTTTGCTATAAAAAAACGTCTTCCTCAATTTAGGCCAATATGTATTCTGCTACATATTTTTGGTAAAAAATCCCAATAAATGTATATTGATTGTTTTGAACAAAAGTTATTACATCTACAAAATAGGGAATAGATTTATGGCATTTTTTTTTTTTTTAGTAGTAATGGTGGCAATCAGTGATTTTTTAGCGGGACTACAACATTGTGGCGGACAGATCGGACACTTTTTGGGGACCAGAGACACTAATACAGTGATCAGTGCTAAAAATATATACTGTCACTGTACTAATGACACAATGGCTGGGAAGAGTTAACATCAGGGGTGATCAAAGGGTTAACTGTGTCCCTAGGGGGTGCTTGCTAACTGTGTGGGGATGGACTCCTAGTTAGCAGGAACACAAGATCACTCTGTTCATCTCTGACAGAACGGCGATCTGCCTTGTTTACATCAGCAGACCGCTGTTCCATCTCTGTGGGGAGCGATTGCAGGTGGCCGGCGGACATCACTTCCGCTGGACCCGCTAATTGGCTCCCCCTCTGGCCAATCAGCACGTGTGCCTTTGCTGGCTATTGCACAAAATGGCGTACAGGTACACCTTATTTTCTGGCAGTGCCCCTCCCGAGATTAGACTCTGGATCCGCCCCTGTGCGCAATTGCCAGTTAAAGCGGCCTGGTCATTGAGCAGCCAAATCTTCCGGGGGGCTGAAGTGGTTAAGTTGGAAAGGACAAGGCCACAGCTTTATTGAACTTTTCCAAATCTAATAAATAACCAATGCCTGTCACAGTTATACTGTGAGCACACATAAACCATAAACTGACATAGTCTAAGCCCCCGTACACACGGTTGGAAATTCCGATGACCAAATCCGTTGGATCATTTCCGTCGGATTTTGTCCGAAGCTGGTGTTGCGTACACACGGTCGGACAAAGTTGTCGGAAAATCCGATCATTCTGAACGTGGTGACGTTCGTTGCGTACGACAGAACTACGTAGAGGCTAGTAGCCAATAGCTTTGGTCTCGTAATTTGATCTGAGCATGCGTGGCACTTTGTCCGTCGGAATTCTCTACACACGATCGGAAAAAGTCCGATCAGATTTTTTTGTCGGAAAATTTGAAAGCAGGATCTCAAAGTCTGATGGAGCGCACACACGGCCGGATTTTCCGACAACATGGTCCGATCAGGTATTTTCCGTCTGAATTTCCGACCGTGTTTACGGGGGCTAAGAGGCCTGTCCTTACCATCAGTGCCAGACAGGCATAAAGCCTCATACACACGATCAACTTTCCCGTGGATTTTTGTACAAAGGGCGTGGGCCCCAAATTTGTATTGCATACACACGATCTGACGTTTAGGCAACAAACATGAACGTGCCACCATTGGTCAACTTCTGTATTGTTGTCTGGTCTTTTGCATTGGTTCTGAGCATGCGTGTTTGTACTTTGTACAAAAGTCTGATGGTTTTGTGTACACATGGTCGGACTTTGCTCTATCGGACTTTTGTTGGCAGAAAGTTGGTCAGTTCACACAGCCAACAAAAGTCAGATGAAAACTGAAAAAGTTGGTCCAATGGAGCGTACACACGGTCAGATGTTGGTCCAAAACAGCTAATTTGCATGTTTGTTGTCAAAAAGTTAGATCGTGTGTACGGCCCTTTAGGCTTACCCCAGAATTTAACTTGAGGGTATAGCCTATTACAACAACGTCAATTGCTGGCAAGGTCCAAACAGCTAATAAAGCTGTGAAAAAACATTGAATCAGGTGGGCGGGCAACTCTTTTGTCAGCTGAATCTCCTCATGTCAGAGGGACGTGTCTCAGTGTACATTTTCTAGAGTTCGGGCTCCGCCCCATCACCTCGTGTCCTAGTAGCCAATCCTAACTGAGCTACTTAACCTCCTTGATTTTGATCAACTCCCACTGTAGTGCAATGCTTCCATCAGCCAAGGCTCCCTTTCCCTAAGGCCCAAGCGGTTCAAGTGGCCTTCATTATTGTTCTGAAGTCTTACATTGCCCAATATGGGTAGAGTTTCTTTGATTGTGTTTTTTTGATACTGTGTGACTGTTAAAGTATATTGCATGGCATGTCATTGATATTGGGTGTAGCTCTGCAAAGAAACCAATCAACTTCCAGGTTTTGTGTCAAATCTGAAGTTAGAAGCTGATTGATTACCATGCAGAGCTGAACCAGATTTTGCACTCTCCGGTTTTAGTAAATCAACCCCTGTGTCTTTACTTATAAGTAACTATGAAATTGTACAGCAGAGATATTAAGACAGTTAACTTAGCTTCTCACAATAGATTTACCCGAGTTCACAAATAAATAAATAAATTGTTTTTCTGAAATAAATGTCTAATTGGAAAAAAAACCCTAGCCTTACCCACATTACCATTTTAGAGCAAACGAGAAATGATTGGGTCCCCATGGGTTGAAAATTTTGGATGGCAATAAAATGAATTCTGCTTAGAGTGTTCTGATATAAATGCTGATAATTGGACTATTATGAATAGCTGTTTTGAAGGTGAATTAAGTTACAGGCTCGGTATATTCATGCTAATTGCACAGGCCAATTAAAGTTTCCAGTTTCTCAGAATTAAGCACGAGGTGTTTTTTATTCTTTAATATCAAATTAAACTTCATAAAGGAGAATGGAAAAATAACCAGGTTATAAGTTCATCTATCGTTAATAAAAAGATAACTGTACGCGCAGACAGAAAAGCTAACTTTTCTGTGTTATGATATTATATTTGGTTTGCATTTAAAGGGGTTGAACTTGGTACTCCGAGAAATAATAGAGTCACTTTTAAAGGAACATTGTAGGTGAAATATGATGACACTGTGTCTAAAATTCCACTGTTTTGATGTGTGTTTATTTCAGTAGTGTACCTCTGAAAGAAGTGTTTTCATTGCTTTTTGTGCTTCTCCACAATATGAGATTATTTTCTACTGGCTCTGTACGCAATAATACAAAAGAGATACATATGGGTAAAAGCACAGGTCAGCTAATAATGAGGAGAGTTGCATTTTTCTCAAGCTATAAGCAGAGATCGGTAATGACAATCTCAGGGAAGGGCCAAGTCGGTATGGGAGTCCTTCTCCCAGAGATCACGGAGGCGAAGAGAGAGACCTGCCCTGATGTTCACAGTGCAGCGCGGGGAACTCAGTGATGACGGCTTTCATTTTAATTTCTGTGTTCCCCGGCGCTCGTTGTCATATACAGCCCCGCCCCCTTGTCCCGGGACTTTGATAGACAGATCACGCGCCCAATCCCTGTGACGGGTGATCTGTCAATCAAAGCCCCCTGCCAGCGAGCGCTGGGGAACACAGAAATTAAAATGAAAGCTGTTATCACTGTGTTCCCCGTGCTGCACTGTGAACATCCGGGGTGGCTCTCCTGTTCCTCTCCTCCCCTGCACAGGTGGGCACAAGCTGCATGGTGGACACGGGCTTTATGGTGGACACAGGCTGCATGGTGGGCACGGGCTGCATGGAGGTAACGGGCTGCATGGTGGGCACGGGCTGCATGGTGGGCACAAGCTGCATGGTGGACACAGGCTGCATGGTGGGTACAAGTTGCATGGTGGGCACGGGTTGCATGGTGGACACGGGCTGCATGGTGGGCACGGGCTGCATGGTGGGCACGGGCTGCATGGTGGACACAGGCTGCATGGTGGGCACGGGCTGCATGGTGGACACGGGCTGCATGGTGCGCACAAGCTGCATGGTGGGCACAAGCTGCATGGTGGGCGCGGGCTGCATGGTGGGCACAAGCTGCATGGTGGGCACGGGCTGCATGGTGGACACAGGCTGCATGGTGGGCAAGGGCTGCATTATGGGCACGGGCTGCATGGTGGACACGGGCTGCATGGTGGACACAGGCTGCATGGTGGATGGTGGGACCATGCTGCATGGTGGATGGTGGGACCAGGCTGCATGGTGGATGGTGGGACCAGGGTGGATGGTGGGCACAAGCTGCATTGGTGGGCACACACAGCTTGCATTGGACACAGGCAGGCTCCATTGGTGGGCACAGGCAGGCTGCATTGGTGGGCACACACAGCTTGCATTGTTGCACAGGCAGGCTGCATTGGTGGGCACAGACAGGCTGCATTGGTGAGCACGGATAAAGTTGTTGTTGTTAATATTTATTTTTATAACTTAATTCTGCATAAAACATTTAAGTGTAATTTAATGAGATAATTTATGAGGGCGTGTTTAGGGTAGGGTTGGGTGGGGCAACTGGTGGCGAGTAACCCTTGAGGCCTTGCTAGTAGCTCAGGACTTGAAATTTTGAGCCCTGATATATATATATATATATATATATATATATATATATATATATATATATATATATATATATATATATATATATATATATATATATTATATTATATTGTGTGTGTGTGTGTGTACTATTGTGAATGTATCATCAAGTTATACAAAACAAGGAAAAACAAAGAACAACAAAGCTCTTCTTTGTGCCAAGTGTCCATAAACTAAAAATTAACAATGCTACGAAAAACTTTATAGGCCTTTTTTCCCATCCTACTTTCTTGTACACTATTAGTCCTCTTTAATAGTGAAAAATCACCATGTGGTGCATTAATTCAATGAGAGTGTCATCCACTGTGCTCTCCCACCACCAATATAATACTGCTCTCACCTTCTCAATTTGATTCAAACTCAATCAGGTCAATATCGCTTTCTGCTTTAAAACAGGGCTTCTGTGTCCCTCTGGATGCCTCCTTCGCCACCTTTGAGAATTCTGGAAATTTAATCTACTTCCATCTTGGGTCATCATTATTATTATTATTATTATTATTATAGAGGATTTATATAGCGCCGACAGTTTACGCAGTGTTTTACAACATTAGGGCAGACAGTACAATTACAATACAGTTCAATACATGGGTGAATCAGAGAGCCCTGCTTGTTAGAGCTTACAATCTAGGAGGGAGGGTCAAGTTATACAAAAGGGTAATAGCTGTGGGGGATGAGCAAATGGAGAAAATAGTGCAGTTGTTAGATGGAGGCAGGATAGGCTTCTCTGAAGAGGAAAGTTTTCAGGGATCGCCTAAAAGTGGATGAATTTGGAGACAGTCTGACAGATTGGGGTAGGGAATTCCAGAGGATGGACGAGGCTCAGTAGAAGTCCTGGAGGCAGATATGGGAGGAGGTAATGAGGGAGCTAGAGAGCAGGACGTCTTGGGCGGAACGAAGAGGGCGATTAAGTTGGTATTTTGAGACTAGGCTAGTGATATAGCTGGGGGCAGAGTTGTGGATGGCTTGCGGATGGTTGCGGATAGTTGCACATTTCACTCAAAAGAGAATAGTACTAATAGTGCTCATGGTATATTTAGCTTTATTTTTTGACAAATAATGTTGAAATACCACACACATAAATAAAAAAATGTATAGCCTGCATTGCCCTTCAAGGATGCAGCCTTTTGTACCTCTCCCAAAATGGCATTTTGCACACTTCCAGTTGCGACGTGACATCACTGCCTCCTCATCCCTGGGACATTTGGTATGTTATATACAGACATATATATTTATATATTTGGCATATTGTTTGGCACTGTTTTGATACTATTATTTTATGCAGGTGTAGATTAGAATACTTTTAGCATCAGCACCAATATTTCACACACACTACAGGTTGTCACGCAATTGTTATATTTGCACTGAAGTATTTTGGTTTATAATAATTGAGTATTGTTACATAATATACTAATTTAGAAATGAAGGGAGACAACAGACTCTACTGTTTGTGTCTAGAGACACTGCTACTTGCGGTATTGATGTATTTATTTGGGTGCTCTTCTATTTTTTTTCTGCAGTTTCTTCACTTTTAAGGCTTCTACACACAATCTGTCTTATTAGAGAAAAAGAAGGTGTAGTTGCATTTCAAGCTTTACACAGGCAATAGAGTAATGAGTAGGGAGGACAGAACATTTTATTTTATTTTTTTCAAAAAGGTTTTATTGAAAGATAAAAACCATACAAATTATAGCAATAATAGTAGTAATATTGTTTTACATGGTAATAATATCGTTTTACATGGCAATATGAGTGTGCTGTGTAATCCAGGGGTTGTGTACAGTGGTACATGGGTGGGATGACGACAGGTATAAAAAAACAACAAATAAAAACAGTAACAATCATGAAAAAGGGTACCTGGATGGATCTTTTATGGAGGTTTTATAGGACTACAAGGAGGAACAAAAGACTACAAAGAGGAGGTAGGGGCTGTGGGAAGAGGAAGAAAGGGGGGGGGGTGAGCACCAAGTTCTTGCTATGAAGGTAAGAGGGAGGGAGGCACCAGAGCTGTGACTGAGGTATTGTGCAAGGCACTCTCCATCGTATTGTTGGTGGGGGGAATTGAGGTTGATGGATTGGAGGGGGCCTTGAACGATATATTGTGTCCAGTTAAAAGTTGAGTTCCATCAGTCACAGATTGATCAGCAGGAGAGTTCGTCTTCCCTTGGGTGTGTTGGGACAGATCCATAATATGAGAATGAGTACTGGCCATAATTAGCCAGATCTGCTGAAGATAATGTTGAGACCTTAAAGGCTTGCCATCTGGAGTAGAAATGTGTTTTGGCTCTTTCGTGTGTGAAGTCCGTGAGTCTGTCCTTGAATAGTAAGTGTAAAAGTTCTTGTTTAACTTGTGAGATTTTAGGGCAGGGGGCGGAAGTCCATTTTTCAAAATGGATCTTCTGACGATTAGGAGACAAATCAGAGACCAGTCCTTATATGGGGGGGTATTTGGGGACCAAGGCATTAATTGAGGGTCCCAATGACCGAAGATGAGAAGCAGGGGGTCTTTGGGTGGTTTCAACAGGGTTACGTCAAAGATGTAGGCTAGGACCTGATCCCAGAAAGTGGAGATGTAGAAGCGGTGGGTCAAAGAAAGCCTGAGCTGGTGGCAGAGAGGACGGGTAGAAGTGTCCTAATCCTTCTTGGTTGAGAGGAAGGGTATGTGGGCCCGGTGTATAATCTTTAGTTGGGTTTCTCTCTAAGCTTTGTTAGGAATCAATTGTTGTATTTTATGGAATTCTTGTAGGAGTTTGTCCACCAGTTCTATATTCGGAGAAAGCTTTGCCCCAATTGGCTGCAGAACATTTTAAATATTCTACTTACTCGTGTCACAGTTAACATGGAAACTACTGTATTTGAAAGATGCTGAATTTCCCCACGTCTTTACAAATAAAGTTTGTGTATTATACACAGAATAAAGTACCGTATACATGACTAATAACGCACAAAGAGTGGAACAGAACTACCTGTAATAACTAAACAGAAATCAGGTTGCTTTCACCACACTGATGAAAGTTGATTTCTTGTAACTGACTATGAGTTGCCCCAAGTGACTACTCTGTACAGTTTGTTATTTCATAGACCTTGATGCTGTATAAAAACTTGAAATTCAAACCATGCTGGCAAAAGAAAACAGAACATGCTCACTTTTTTGTGTTGAAGAACCAAGGGGAAGCATCAATCTCCTGGGTACCTTGCAGCTCTCATTGGTTTGCCCCTCTGACCTCCACCCTTTACAGTATACTCTAGTAATATGGAGGTCAGAGGGAGGAACTAGTGAGAGCTGCAGGGGACCTAAAACATTGACACTCCCTAAATTGCTGGTTTCCATTTAGACTTTAGCAGAAGACCAACAATTCAGAGAGTGTCAATCTCCTGGGTCCCTTGCAGCTCTCATCTCAATCTTCTTTTACAAAAATAAATGTGTTTGTTTTTATATAGCAATATGGCCACTTTAAACAAGGCTATATATCAAGCACAAACCTTAGGCAAGCCATGGACAATCACACATACACCCAAAACATAGTCACCTTTCCTGCTGACTGCACCACAAAACTCCACTGCAGTGCTGAGAGATCTTCTCCTGAAGTCTAAATAGAAACCAACAATTCAACCAGTGTCAATCTCCTGGGTCTTTTGCAGCTCTTTTTTTTTTTTGCAGTTTGTCTGACCTCCACCCTTTACATAAAACTCTAGTAATGTGGAGGTCAGTGGGAGGAACTAGTGAGAGCTGCGGGGGACTCAAGAGATTGATACTCCCTGAATTGTTGGTTTCCATTTAGACTTTTAGACATTTCCATTTAGACAGCAGAAGATCTCTCAGCACTGCAGTGGAGTTTTGGGATGCAGTCAGCAGGAAAGGTGACCCATCTTCTTTTACAGAAATAATTTTGTTTATATATAGCAATAGGGTCACTTTAAACAGGGCTATATTTTAAGCACAAACAGTAGGCAAAGCCACGGACAATCATGAATACACCTAAAATAGGTAATTAAATTATGCAGAAAATCTGCACATAACATTGCCAAGAATGTATTCAAAAGTATCTATTTCTGTATGGAAAATATGATATAGAAAACTATATTTGTATTCTTCCCTTTTATGGTAACAGTCAGGTTAGGTTAAAGAAGGCTTACCAGTAACAGCAGGCAATTAATTTTTATGGGATTGAACAGTAATTCTACAGCTGTACATTGGAATATATCCCACCTCATAACAACTACTTAGACAGTGATGTTCTACAGTTCAAATAAACTCCTGAACTTTTAACATGTTTATCCATAAATGGTTAAATCAGACTCTTTTATGTAAGCCACCTTGCATTTTAAGTTTAATGTCTGTTTAATAACCTCTGACCAGGTCTTGGGAAAATAAAATAGAAAATGGAGGCAAATTCCAAGTATATGCTGTGCAAAAGATAATTTTTCATCATCGACCACACGTAGGTTCAGCAGCATGGACTCATAATGAAAATGTTCTTAAATGTTAGATGGACAAGCTCAGGGGTGAAATGCAGTAACTGAGGTTGACAATAAAAGATGTGACAGTGACTCTGGTTTGTATTCCTGCTACCTCCAAACTTGGACAGATCATTTTGTCTGGCTGGGTTCCTGATATCAAAAAAACTGTTTACAAGTTTAAATAGCAGGGGTAGCAAGTCTGAAACATTATCAGCATAGCACTTGGAGGTATATAAAAGAATTAATACTAACGTCAATTAAACTGAACTGGCTATAACTATAAGCTAGAACTACATTTTGTATCTTTTTTGTTGTTGCTGTTAATGAGTAGAGTGTATTCTAAATTTTAATAAAGCTACCCATAGACAAGCAGATCTTGATGGCAACTACACAATTCGGCCAAACAGAGTTGGGAGCATTACTAAGGCCACACATGGTGCACATTTCTAAAGAAATTCATAGGATTCCCCCATCAACACAGACAGTGCTGAGAGGGGAATCCTTCCTGCCAAGCCATTGTCTGCTCCCCAGCGAGGAGTGGGGGGGTGGGGGTGGGAGGGCGTTGGAGGGAAGCCATCACTGCCGGGAGAAGACAGTGAATATTGCTAGTGGCTATAGCAGCCGCTAGTGATAATCATAAGAAAATTTGGCAGGCTGGTTTTACCCAAACTGATACATTCAGACTGCCCATTAACAATTCAAATCTCAGGCAGTTCCTGCTGAACCGGTCGAGATTCAAACCATGTATGGTTGGTCTAAATGGTAACAGGCAGATTGCACAGGAAGTTATCACCTCACTATATTTCTTCCATGATCAATAAATATTTTTGTATGCACTTACGGAAAAGATATAACATTTTCATTAGTATACTTAATAACTAAAAAGGAGCATATATAAGAAGTTAATTGCTAGGGATTATATTAATATCTACAATGTGTAGTAACCTGTGCTTGGGTTTAGCATGGTTGAGCACAGGGGTATTACATGAATGCAATAGACCTGTGTACAAGATCATAAGTTGGGCCCCTTTTCTCTAGAAAAAGAAAATGCGTGTGTTGTGGCATGGCTTGATAATAACCCCCTGCATTGGTGTCAGCGTCCACAGTAATAACCCCCTCGGCATTGAGGTAAGTGACTGCAATAATAACCCCCCAGCATATGTCACTTGAGGCAGTAATAACCCCTAGCATTGATGTCATTGACTGCAATAACCCCAGCGTTGATCGTGATATTAACACCCATATTGGTAGTCAGAGTTATTCTAATATAACCCTCTATGGTACAATTGTCTTTTAGCCTAAGTTCACATTTGTGCAAACATAGATATCGCATGTGATTCGCACCCACACTGCGGGGCCAATCGCATGCAATGTCTGTGGAATGTGAGTTCAGCCATACAGTTGTATGGATGAACTCACATTGAATTCACACAAAAAAGGCGCAGAGATTTTTTTCCCCCCACACTGAAATCGGATCGCATGGGTGTTCTCACCTCCGATCCAATTCCTGTGTGAGTTCACAGTTCGCACTGCAATCTGTGAACCGATCTGGGTGTGTCATTAACATTGTATTGACACCCGCAGCGGTTCACAGAGTGCAGTGTGAACTGCCTGCGGGAGAGATGTGATGCGGCGCTGGTTCCGCATTTCGCAAATGTAAACCTAGGCTCGATAAACTATTCCCAGTTCCCAAAGTGCTGCCCACCTCAAAAACGATTTACTTTCCTCCTCAATCCAGTAATATTTGCTGCGATGACCTGGTTGCAGAAAGTTTTTCCACTGCTATATGCTTTTTTTAGTATGTATCCATAGTGGTTACATTCATTTCCATGGGTAAGCCATACTCTGATGGACTGCTGATGGCTACAATGAGTACAGTTAACCCATGGGAATGAATGAGGCTACAACATGCATGCTCACTAAGAAGAGCACCCAGTGAGAATGTTTTACCGGTAGGACTGGGCCACTCTGCAAATGTTTTATTAAAGCATAAAAGTGCTAATTAATTTGGTTGCCAATACCAGAAGGCATGTTTTTCACTGACTTAGCAAATGTTCACAATGCCTTGCACATACTGTAGATACCATTGCCTAGTATTACTGGTTTGCCATATTTTATTATTCTCCATGGAGATTTTTTTTATTAATCTAGCAATAAAATAGCAGTATCGCTGCACAAGCACCCTGATGAGCTGAAATAAGACAGACTTCATGGAGGTTCTGATGACAGTATACATTTACAGTTCATTATCAATTTATTTATTGCTGTTCTCTTCTCGGTCATTTGTACGTTTTTAGGCAGTGGACAGTAATAAATACAGCAATGTGCACAGAGCACGGCTCCCCAGTTGAATCGCAGTACAATTCAATACAGTAGATCAGCAACAAAGTGTTCTGTTCTGTTGCTGAGTGATTTGCTGCTGACACAAGATAAAACACATTCAATAGCAGTGACAAAAGAAAGACAGGCCATCTCATTGAATTAATGTTAAACAGATCCTGTGATGAATTGCAACTTAATTTTGTGGCAGTCAATAGGAGCACAATGTCGGACAGAGCCATTACTCCAGCGTGTTCTTGCATTTGCCAATGGCCTGAATACAGTATGGGTTATCTGCAGATAAAATTGTGGATGAATGCTTTATTAGAAAGAGTCAGAACCATTTCCAGACTATATCACATTCCCTTAACTCCCACATATTAAATGTTTCTTATAAATGACTTCCCCCTTGTCACATTACATAGAACCTGGATTTGAAAGACATTACATTGCAAATGCTAGACACTGAGACACACCAGACATTTACGATACAGGTCTCTAACCATCGCCATGGACAGCTGTTTAACTTTTTCTTTTTGAATTTTTCTTGCTAAAATTATTGTTTTAATCTTGATTGAAATGTTTGGGGTCTGGATTCTAGTGGATGATTCTTATCTCAGGGAAAGTGGATTACATCTAACTTCTAAGTGTTTTCCATTTAGCTTATATGAAAAGGGGATTTCAAACAGAGTCTGTCTGATAAGTCTTAATTTATATAATTGCTTAAAAAAAGTTCCTACATGCAACGGAAGAAAGAGTTTCAATAAAAACCATATTGCAGAACATCTTGTGGTGGAGTTCTCTAGGCTTAGGGTTAATATCTAAAAATAGATCTCCAAAAAATTATCTGATGCTGCTTTATTGTAAAGTGCTGATTTTTATCACAATTAGCAAAAAAGAAAGCTGTTATAAAAAAGTCAAGATGTGTGGGTGGGCTGCAATGCCAGTTGTGACCACTATGTGACAGTACAGAGTTTTTTTTTTTCTTTTTCATGTAAACATCCATTTAATTAAAATAATCACATATACTGTAAGTTTGTTGCTGATAGAAAAATGTTGCCTCTATTTATTGTTTGTAACTATGTATACAGGATTTTTGCCCAATGCAGGTGCAGGCTTTGTTTTCACCTTTGCACTGCTACACAATGTCTTTACTTACCACAAAGCAAGTCTTGTTAAAAAGGAACTATGGTTACTTTTAAAAAATATATATATAAAAGTCAGCAGCTTCGAATATTGTAGCTGCTGACGTTTGATAAACAGGTACTCACCAGTCCAGCAGTGCATGTGTGAGCAACGCTGTTATTCCAGACTGACCTCACAGTCTCCTGGAACTGTGCAGTGTCTCAAGAGTTTGAAGGCTGATGTGGGGGGGGGGGGGGCAGCAAAATTCCACTATTTTTGTCTAGACGAGAATTGCAGAAATGGGAGTGGTTACCTGTCAGAAAAATATATCCCCCCCCCAAAAAAAAACTTCCAATAAATGTGTGTGTGTGTGTGTGTGGGGGGGGGGGGTGACTCAAGCAGAACTTTCACTCTTAAATGAAGGTGCATATTAAGCAACAGGTCTGAGTGGATTCGGGCAAAAACAGAACTCCCTCCAGTGGTGAATCTGTACTTGAAACTGAAATGAACCCACCAATTTAAGTGTCTCCAAAAACAGTTACACTCAAGGAATGCTTTGAATGATAAAATATATGGTTACTAGTGTGCTTATGTTAGCTCTCAACTGAACTGTCAAGCTGTCATATGGCTGCTTCCTTTGTTGTAAAAGATAGGAGGGTGTAGTTCTGCTTTAAATCTAACAATCCTAAAATGAATTGTACTTTCCCTTTAAGGCACAGATTAGTAGGAAGAAGAAGAGATAAAATTGGTGGTCCAGGCCAGGTCCAGTCTGTATACAGTAAAGCATGCTTGATATATGCATTGTGGAACCTAAGGGGTTAATCCTCTGCATTGTGTTATCCCATATACACAGATCCTCCCCTTCTTGCATTTCCCACAAAACATGTTTTCAACATGTTTCCCACAATACAGTTTGGTGTGTATTGCTAGAGTTTTCTTTTTTTTAAATTCTTTATTTCTTTGCACGCATACATAACATAGCTCATTAATAATAATTACATAAGACAACTTATTAAATCCACTTTCAGAACAAAGCTTATTCTTTTAGAAAGCAAAACATGATGTATTCCTGCCATTTTTATAAACAAATAACAATATTACAATATCAATTCCCCACAACATCCCTCTGCTCCAAGGCCCCGGCCCCTATAAGGGGCCTATAGAACTGAGAAGAAGAGAGAAAAAATAAATAAATAAATAAATAATAATAAAAAAATTGTATATATTTATCATACGTGCGTCGCACCCACCATCAAAGATACACGTCTCACATCACTTACTAGGCAGTCTATTCCTCTAATTTCTCTCCAATCAACCTTTTCCCTTCATCTGATTGTAAGAATGACTCCCAAGGAGCCCACATTTGCGATATACATTCCCTTTCCTCGCTAGACATAGGGATTCATTTCTCCATAATCCCAATTCTTCTTACTTTATTTAACCATTTAGAGATTCTGGGTGCCCCTGTCTCCTTCCAGCATGTGGTTGATTTTTTTCTTGGGAGAGTGCATGTGATCAGCACAGGGCCAATCAACACTGTCCAGACATAGGGTCAGGGGTCCTGCATCCTGATAGGATAGCCAGTGCAGTAAAAAAACTCCTTCTACAAGCTTTAACCAGGCTCTGATACTGGGCTGACTTCTCAGTCAGTTACCGGCTCTTTAGTAAGGACAGGCTGCACCTTAATGGGGAAAGTGCAGCTCTATTGGAAAGAAAGAAGGCAACGAAGTTGGAGGGGGATTTTAAACTAGGTATTGGGGGGGGGGGGGTCAGAGGAAGTAATAGCTGGCAGTGAGAAAAGGACAGAGGGTAATAGTGGAGTCAGTAGTGATAATACAGCAGTAAAATCTAATCCCAGGGTGAATGCGTGGACAATTTTGAAAACAAAGCCCAAGGAAACATAAGGAGAAAATAATATGCACTCATACAACACTGAGAGTAATATACACAAATACTAAGAGCCTAGCTAACAAAGTAGAGGAACTGGAGCTGCTATTACATGAGGAGGACATAGACTTTGTGGGAATAACTGAAACTTGGTTTGACAGCTCACACGATTGGCTGGCCAATATCCAGGGGTATTCCTTGTATCTGAAGGACAGGGAAGGTAGAAGAGGGAGAGGGGTTGAGTTGAGTTGCATCTGGTATATCGTGGTCCTTTACCCCGTAGGGTCCAGACGAGCTTACAAACATATACTAGGGCCAATTTATAAACAGGATCCGATTAACCTACCAGCATGTCTTTGGAGTATGGGAGGAAACCGGAGTACCCAGAGGAAACCCACGCAGGCACAGGGAGAACATGCAAACTCCAGGCGTCGTGGTTGGGATTTGAACCAGCGACCCTATTGCTGCTAGGTGAGAGTGCTAACCACTACACTGCCTCAAGGGGTGTGTCTATATGTCAAAAATGATGCAAGAGTGGTATGGAGGAGTGACATTTTGAATGGGACGAGGGGGAGGTTGAATCAGTGTGGGTAGAACTTCAAAGAGAAGAAGTAATTGGGAAATTAATAGTGGGGGTATGTTATAGGCCACCCAAACAGAAGGAAGAGGAGGAGCTGGACCTACTACCACAGTTAGAAATGGCAGTCAGGCAGGGAAATGTCATCATAATGGGGGACTTCAATTATCCTGATATTAACTGGGCAGAGAGGACAGCTCACCCGTCATTTCATGAATGTCTTACAGGACAACTTCATGTCCCATTTGGTGGATTCCCCAACTAGATAGAATGCCCTGCTCGATCTATTAATTACGAACGATCCAAGTTTGAGCTCAGATGTGGCAATACAGGACAACTTGGGATCTAGCGATCAAAGGATGATTGCATTTAGCGTAAATCATAGAAAAAAGAGGCACGCGGGTAGCACAAGAACGCCAAATTTCAAACAAGCCAATTTTTCTGAACTTCAGCCATTACTACATGACATTAATTTGGACCAAATCCTAAAAACATTGAACAAGGAAGAAAAATGTAAATGCTTTAGGAGCATTTTAACCACTTGCCGCCGGCTGTCATATGACATCCTTGAATTTGTGCGGATATATATGAATGATGCCTGCAGCTACAGGCATCATTCAGATATAGTCTTTTTCAGCTGACGATTCCCTACACCATAAGGGTGATCATAGTGGCTGTTCCACCGCTTGATCATTCTTACGGGTGGCTAGAGGGGATGCCCCCCTCCCGACGCACTCTGGTGCTTCTACTGACTCACCGCTTCCATCAATGAGTCGGAGACAGGATCCGCCGGCCCCGGATGTTTACCATAGAGATTTCTGGCAGACCAGATGGTCGCTGGAGTCTCTATGATTATTCATAGGCAGGGCGTGATGTTATGACGTCACGCCCGACCTCTGAGAAGACAAGATCGGTTTTTTTTTATTTTTATTTCAGGCTTCCCAGCCTAGAGGTGAGATGTGGGGTCTTATTGACCTCATATCTCACTGTAAAGAGGACCGATCATGCCAAAGGGGTGTTTACATTCCTTGTATTAGGAATAAAAGTGATCAAAAAAATATAAAAAAAAAAAAAATTGTCAAACAAAAAAAAAAGTAAAATTAACAATAAAAACATTTTTTTTAAAATCGCCCCTGTCCCTGTGTGCTGGCACGCAGAAGCGAACGCATACGTAAGTCCCGCCCACATATGAAAACCGCGTTCAAACCACACATGTGAGGTATCACCTTGAACGTTAGAGTGAGAGCAATAATTTTAGCTCTAGACCTCCTCTTTAACGCAAAACAAGTAACCAGTAAAAAAAAATTAAATTGTCGCCCATGGGAATTTTTAAATACCGAAGTTTGGCGCCATTCCATGAGCATGTGCAATTTTGAATTATGACATGTTAGGTATCTATTTACTTGGCATAACTTCATCTTTCACGTTATGCAAAAAAATTGGGCAAACGCATTTGAAAAATTGCTATGCAAATACCGTCCAAGATAAAAAGTTGCAATGAAAATTATGATTTTTACATGTAGGGGAGAAATGTCAGAATTGGCCTGGGTGGCAAGTGGTGCATTTCAATGGGCAATACATACAGTGGTGTGAAAAAGTGTTTGCCCCCTTCCTCATTTCCTGTTCCTTTGCATGTTTGTCACACTTAAGTGTTTCGGAACATCAAACCAATTTAAACAATAGTCAAGGACAACACAAGTAAACACAAAATGCAATTTGTAAATGAAGGTGTTTATTATTAAAGGTGAAAAAAAATCCAAACCATCATGGCCCTGTGTGAAAAAGTGATTGCCCCCCTTGTTAAAACATACTATAACTGTGGTTGTCCACACCTGAGTTCAATTTCTCTAGCCACACCCAGGCCTGATTATTGTCACACCTGTTTACAATCAAGGCATCACTTAAATAGGAGCTGCTTGACACAGTAAGGTCCACCAGAAGATCCTTAAAAGCTACACATCATGCCGAGACCCAAAGAAATTCAGGAACAATTGAGAAAGAAAGTAATTGAGATCTATCAGTCTGGAAAGGGTTATAAAGCCATTTCCAAAGCTTTGGGAATCCAGCGAACCACAGTGAGAGCCATTATCCACAAATGGCGAAGACATGGAACAGTGGTGAACCTTCCCAGGAGTGGCCGGCCGCCCAAAATTACCCCAAGAGCGCAGCGACGACTCTTCCAAGAGGTCACAAAAGACCCCACAACAACGTCCAAGGAACTGCAGGCCTCACTTGCCTCAGTTAAGGTCAGCATTCATGCCTCCACCATCAGGAAAAGACTGGGCAAAAATGGCCTGCATGGCAGAGTTCCAAGGAGAAAACCACTGCTGAGCAAAAAGAACATCAAAGCTCGTCTCAATTTCTCCACAACACATCTTGATGATCCCCAAGACTTTTGGGACAACATTCTGTGGACCGATGAGAACTCTTTGGAAGGTGTGTGTCCAAGTATATCTGGCGTAGAAGGAACACTGCATTTCAGAAAAAGAACATTATACCAACAGTAAAATATGGTGGTGGTAGTGTGATGGTCTGGGGCTGTTTTGCTGCTTCAGGACCTGGAAGACTTGCCGTGATAAAAGGAACTATGAATTCTGCTGTCTACCAAGAGATCCTGAAGGAGAATGTCCAAACATCTGTTTGTGTACTCAAGCTAAAACGAACTTGGGTTCTGCAGCAGGACAATGATCCTAAACACACCAGCAAGTCCACCACCGAATGGCTGAAGAAAAACAAAATGAAGACTTTGGAGTGGCCTAGCCAAAGTCCTGACCTGAATCCTATTGAGATGTTGTGGTATGACCTTAAAAAGGCCGTTCATGCTCGAAAACCCTCTAATGTAACTGAATTAGGACAATTCTGCAAAGATGAGTGGGCCAAAATTCCTCCAGGACGCTGTAAAAGCCTCATTGCACATTATCGCAAACGCTTGGTTGCAGTTGTTGCTGCTAAGGGTGGCCCAACCAGTTATTAGGTTTAGGGGGCAATCACTTTTTCACACAGGGCCATGATGGTTTGGATTTTTTTTCACCTTTAATAATAAACACCTTCATTTACAAATTGCATTTTGTGTTTACTTGTGTTGTCCTTGACTATTGTTTAAATTGGTTTGATGTTCCGAAACACTTAAGTGTGACAAACATGCAAAGGAACAGGAAATGAGGAAGGGGGCAAACACTTTTTCACACCACTGTATAGAAGAGCGAAGGTTAAACCTGGGTGGCTAAACTGTAATGTAAAAAGCCTCATTAAAGAGAAAAAAAGGGCCTTTAACTGCTTCCCGACCAGCCGCCATAGTTATACTGCGGCAGGTTGGCTCCCCTGGGCGAGACGTCGTAGCTGTATGTCAGCCGCAGTATTCAGTGGTTAGTTTTAGCTCTGATCACTGTATAAATGTCAATGTCAATGGTCCCAAAAAAGGTTCAAAAGTGCCCGATTTGTCTGCCGCAATGTCGCAGTCACTGTAAAAATCGCAGATCACCACAATTACTTGTAAAAAATAATAATAATAAAAATGCCTATTTTGTAGACTTTTGTGCAAACCAATCAATATGCGCTTATTGCGAACAGGTCAAAAAGCATATGTTAGCATGACACGCCCATTCACACCTGAAGTGTTGTGTCCCTGGAATGAAGTGGAGTGTCATTGTAATGAAGTGGTATGTCCCTGGAATGAAGTGGAGTATCCCTGAAAAGTATCCCTGAAATGAAGTGGAGTGTCCCTGAAATGAAGTGGTGTGTCCCTGGAATGAAGTGGTGTGTCCCTGAAATGAAGTGGTGTGTCCCTGGAATGAAGTTCTGCCCCCCAAGCTATTCACGAAAAAAAAACATATTGGGATTTTTTTTTACTAAAAAACATGTAGCAGAATACATATTGACCTAAATTTAATTTAATTAAATCTTTAGATTTTTTCACATTTTTTTATTGAATGGAACCGCAGAGGTGATCAAATACCACCAGAAGAAAGCTCTATTTGTGGTAAAAAAAGGACATCAATTTAATTTGCGTACAGTGTTCCACCACCGCCAGTTAAAGCGATGCAGTGCCGTATCGCAAAAATCTGCCTGGTCAGGAGGGGGGGGAGGGGTAAATCTTCTGAAGCTGAGGTGGTTAAACAGGGACCTGGACAATGGCATACACAGTAGTGGGTGAAGGATAGGTACTGGTGTCCAGGTCAGGGACTGTGTACTGTGACATGCTGTGTATACAGTGTTGTCCCATGTCTCAGTGTAGCACACACACAGGCAGTAGACATGTACAAACACACACTGACAGGTTACCCCCCTCCCATCCCCTGCATGTGCATAAATATTGTATATAAATGATGTGCTTTATCATCTGATTATGTTAAATCAAAAAAAAAAACAGCTTTTGCAATATTCAGCTTAAGTCTCGAGATTTCTACAACAATACTTTCTTCTGCAGCTACATGTCTTCAGTCTGATGCCCAGAATCAATTAATTCACTTTCTCTGAGTCAAGGTTTTCTTAGACCAGTGATGGAACCTTGGCACCCCAGATGTTTTGGAACTACATTTCCCATGATGCTCCGCTACACTGCAGAGTTCAAGAGCATCATGAGAAATGTAGTTCCAAAATATCTGGGGTGCCAAGGTTCGCCATTACTGTCCTAGACCTACTCTATGCTGTGGTGGACAGTCAAAAGAGAAGCAACACAGGTGCTGTGCTTATTTCTCTGCCACTCTGCTCTCTCCTGCTTTTTGTCATCATATGAACTGATTGGCTACTTGTACTGCTTTGTCTTCTCACACTCCAGATGTTGTACAGGGACTGCAAGGGAAGGACCCCAGGTCAAATTCAGGTAATTCCACTGTTTGGATTAAAGAAAAGATACATTTAATGATGTGTTGATAATTACAGAGATTTTTTGGTCTTTTACAAATACCCAAACATTGGCTATATTATTGGAAAAGCTTTATTGAGAACATTACTAAGGCTACCATTACTAATATCATTTTGAAAATGTTTTAAAAGACGCCAGGGATGGGTCCTTAATGGCAGGTATATTTTTCCAATATTTGGGTCTGGGTCCTTTTAAGGGGGATGGTTTGAATGTATTGCTGAGTACTCAGGGGTTCTCACCCATGCAGAGCGAGGGGTTCCAGTGGTACAGCTAGAGAGGAGAGGACTGACTTTCAGTCCTAAGTCCTTATTAAAGACCTGAAATTTTGAAGGTTCGAAAAGTTTTGGGTGGGATGGGAAGAATCTCCATACCCTGATTACAGGGACTTTGATCCTGAAGAGGTTGACCCAAATGCCTCAGAGCCCAGAAAAGTAAAAGAAAACAGTTGGCAACTGACAGTGAGAGAGAGAGAGAGAGATGTACACACCTGAGAAGCAGGCTAAATTAGCTTCGGAT
Source organism: Lithobates sylvaticus (assembly GCA_028564925.1). Lineage (NCBI taxonomy): Eukaryota > Metazoa > Chordata > Amphibia > Anura > Ranidae > Lithobates > Lithobates sylvaticus. The sequence goes on along the minus strand of CM053028.1, from coordinate 427,582,570 downwards.
TGAGCCACAGTTGCTGAAATGTGAGAGCCTTCTGTGGGACCCCCAATGCCACGTACACACGGTCGGAATTCTCGTCGGAAAAAAGCTCTGATGGTTTTCCCGTCGGAATTCCGATGGAATTTCACTCAAATTGTCTTGCCTACACATGGTCACACCAAATTCCGACGGTCAATAACACCACAGCATACAACACATTCGACTGCACTATAAAAGGGAAGTTTAATGCTTCTGAGCATGCGTCAAATTGTTTCCGAGCATGCGTCGGAATTTTGCGTGTTGGAATTGCATACACACGATCGGAAAATCCGATAGAAAGGTTTTCCGTCTGAAAAATTAAGAACAGGTTCTCAATCCAAAGTCCGTCAGAAATTCCGACAGAAAAAGACCGATGGGCATACACGCGGTCGGAAAATCCGATGAAAAGCCTGACCGACTGTGTGTACGCAGCATTAGGCATACAGAATACCCCTAAGTTTGCACATTCCAAAAAATCTATTTTTTACAAGCGGCTGGTATAGTGATCCTAGGCTCCCATATAACAAAGTATAGAAAGAAGAAAACATAAACCTGTTTGGCACTCAAAGTATCTAATATATGTTCTCATGGAGTATATAACAATGATATTGTAATATTAAAGATATGTAGTACGGTGCGATTCTGATATATATTATGCTAAAGCTTCCAGTAATATGTTATAATAAATATCATGGCAAAAGTCATCTCTCATGTTAGTCACTTGCTGCTTGCATAAGCCAAAGTGAGATCTAAGCACAAGAGATTGATTGTGTTTTAAAAAAAAAAAAAAATCTAAAGCCCTACAGCTGTCTAATTCTGTGTTTCTCAACTCCAGTCCTCAAGGCGCCCCAACAGGTCATGTTTTCAGGCTTTCCATTATTTTGCACAGGTGATTTAATCAGTTCCACTGCCTTAGTAATTACCACAGCTGTTTCACCTGAGGAAAATCCTGAAAACATGACCTGTTGGGGCTCCTTGAGGGCACTGGTCTAATTCAGTTGTGCAGGCTGAACAAAATAAATCTGTGGATTACCATATCCATGCTTAAACAGTGAGGATGGAGGAATCTCCCCCGCTGGTTAATGTATCCTGACAGCTGGCGCCAATTCAAAATTTTGTCCGAGCTTTTTTTTCGTTATTTCGGATTTGTTTAAATTCTGAAACTCAGATACATCCGAATTTCAGAATAATGAAAATTCGAACGAAACGAACCACACATGTCTAGTATAAGTACACTTGCTAATCCTCTCTTCTTTTAGGCCATGCTTGGGGTGTCATTCTGAGGTGTGCAGAGAAATTCCAAAACAATTCAACAGCTTCTCTGGTGGTAGCACTACCTAAATGAAAATGTTTTGGTTTTTCATTGGTATTAGCATAATCATTATAAATAATACAATGACCTATTTACATTGTCTTAACATAGGTTTCCTCCCTCCATGTGAGGCTTAGTGCTCAGAGGTTTGTGCATTTAGTCTATTGCTACGTAATTCCAGTTATGTTCAAGAAATAACATAAGATAACACTTAAAGTGAACAAAATTTTACTTTTTTTTTATTTAGTTATACAATCCCTTAAATTCCATATAAGCTTGAACATGTTAATGTCATTTCACTAGTCATTGTTAATTCACTTTAAAAGAAGAACTCCAGGAATTGCAGCACTTTTAAAATTGTGATGACTTACAAGGTGTTAGGTCCATCAAGGTGTATACCACCTAATTAGGCTTATCACTTTTAATTACAATTTATATTTTCTCTGAGTGCTGAGTTGTTTGCAGCTGCTCTGTCCACTCCTTATCTCCTCTTGCCCAGTCATGGAAGGCTTTGTATTATTTGAGCCTAGTCACAAAATATAAAGTATTCTGTGATTTGACAGCGGAGGGGTAGGGCGGGCAGTGTGGCTTCTGTGTAGAAGAGTGTATATATCCTGTCAGAACACCAGGAGTATAACAATATTGAATGTAAATAGAAGAAATAAGTTCATGAGTTGGCATTCACCTAGTTTGACTTAACCCCTTAAAAAACAGCATATTCTTAAAAGTGCTGTAGTTTGTGAAGTTCGTTTTAAATCTGCAGCTTTCGCTAAAAGATTATCTGTTGGTCCTACCGCGAAGATCCTTTCCTGGTGTAAATTCACAATATGTTGTCCTTGTCTCTCCATTGTGCTACTGCATTTCTACTTATTTCACCAGCTTCTGATGAAGACTACAAGTTCCCATTTCAACACAAGTTACACAGGCATGATCCATCCAACATGTCTTGCTCTGAAAAAATCCCAATCAGCCATCACTGGAGTGCATGTATGTAGACAGGATGCAAAGGCTGGTGGAGATCAGCATCACTAAGATGCAACAAAGGATAACATAAAAGAAAACAAAAATGGCAATTACATACCTTAACAAACTAAATGTCGTTCAGTAAGTGTTTACATGAACTTTAAGGGAAGGCAAATGCTGCTATGTATCAGAATAAAGAAGCGATTGTACCATAGTCAGTTCTATGCTGGTTGTGGCGTCAAGACACACAGGAAACAATGCATAAACCTAAACTCTAATGTTCTTAAAGCACAAACCATATACATCTGTTTTACTGCTCATTTACTGCAAAATAAACTGTGCCTGGAAACAGGGTGTATTTTCTGTAAACAACGTAACTTTCTCTTTATGGGACATGTCATGTTTAGCTAATGTCTTCTGAAATCCAAACAAAACACGTATAAGATGACTTTGCTGATATCACAGAAAGGTAATCCATAAACAAGAACCTTACAACTGACAGTTTCAATGACATTATATATTGCTGATGGAGTTTTTAAATAACCACAAATGTACAAAAATGTCTAAGACAAAGTACTCAGAAACATTTGTCTATCTTCAGGCAATGAATGGTTTCATAAATACTATCATTGTCGGGTAGTTACAGTTAGTTCTCAAAATATTATTTTTTTCTTAAAAATGCTTCTGCTATATTTTTTTTTCATGAACTGATGTCCAAATACTCTTATATAGTAGTGATACAATCTTCTCTAGAATTCAGACATCAAATGTTTTTAAACTTTTTAAACTGAATTTAAAAAGTGTACCACCTCCAGTCATACCAATTTAGTATAAAGGCATTTCTATATGAAGATAGTTTCCAGAGTGCACCACTGTAAGCATATGCCCTTTAAAATTGGATGGGTCCTTTAACCACTTCAGCCCCAGAAGGATTTACCCCCTTCCTGACCAGAGCACTTTTTGCGATTCGGCACTGCATCGCTTTAACTGACAATTGCGCGGTCGTGCGACGTGGCTCCCAAACAAAACTGTTGTCATTTTTTCCCCACAAATAGTGGTATTTGATCACCTGTTTTAATTTTTTGCGCTATAAACAAAAAAAGAGCGACAATTTTGAAAAAAATGCATTATTTTTCACTTTTTGCTGTAATAAATATCCCCCAAAAATATATAAAAAAATTTTTTAGGCTGATACATATTCTTTTACATATTTTTGGTAAAAAAAAAATCGCAAAAAGCGTTTATTGATTGGTTTGCGCAAAAGTTATATCGTTTACAAAATAGGGGATAGTTTTTATGGAATTTTTATAAATAATGTTTTTTTTTACTAGTAATGGCGGCGATCAGCAATTTTTATCATGGCTGCGACATTATGGCGGACACGTTGGACAATTTTGACACATTTTTGAGACCATTGGCATTAATACAGCAATCAATGCTATAAAATTGCATTGATTACTGTAAAAATGCCACTGGCAGTTAAGGGGTTAACCACTAGGGGGCGGGGAGGGGTTAAGTGTGTCTTAGGGGAGTGTTTCTAACTGTCTGGGGATGGGCTAGCAGTGACACGACACTGATCGCTGCTCCTGATGACAGGGAGCAGACGATCAGTGTCCTGTCACTAGGCAGAACGGGGAGATGCTGTTTACATCAGCATCTCCCCATTCTTCAGCTCCGTGACACTATTGCTGGTATTCCTGTGGCGATCCAGTCCGCGGGTGCCGCGGGCATGGTTAGGCAGCTCACGGCAGGCGTGCGCATGTGCACGGCGGGAAATTCAAAGTAACGTACAGGTTACAGGTTACAGCCGTGCCATTCTGCCAACGTATATCTGCTGACAGCGGTCAGAAAGCGGTTAAAGAGAAACAAAATAAGTAGGGCCCTTCTTTGAAAATACTAGCCTGATGCTGATGTGACATGGATTTTTCTCACCCCAAATTGTAATGTTGGAATTGAGATGATTTTGTGTAACTTACTTGCCCACAGAGGGGACAAGTATAAGTCTACTCATTTGCTTATAATGTTCCCTCTTCCAAGCTGTACCTGAGTTTAGAGCAGGGATCTTCAAACTATGGCCCTGCAGCTGTTGCGGAACTACACTTCCCACGAGGCATTGTAAAGCTCTGACATTCACAGACATGACTAGGCATGATGGGAATTATAGTTCCTGAACAACTGGAGGGCCATAGTTTGGAGACCCCTGGTCTAGAACATGGCTGACCAAGGTACAGAAAGCAGCATCAATTAGTACAACTTCTAAAATATGGCTAGAGCTTATGAAATATTCCTAAATTGGAGCAAATTTTAAAATAGTTAAAATATGGCCAACTAGAGCAGAATAGACCTCATAAACTTATGTTTACAATCCGCACTGCCAGACATATCCTTGGGTACTTACCATTTAGCATTTTGTAAAACTCTACATTTCTTGAAAAATAAAGTTTACTTACAGAAAGTATTTGTAGCTCTGACTACATCTCATCAAAAACTGAGACCTTAATAGACTCTGTTATGGACAATTTGTCATTAATCAGTGCAACATAACATGACACAGGTGTAGCCAGTCTAGGACCCCAAGAATAGCTGGTTAGAGCAAGGTTGTTTTTAGTTAAACCACCAGACTGGCCATTTAGGTTCTCGTAGCAGTAACTCAGCCATTCCTAATGTACCAGAGGGTGGCAACCCTTGCTACACATGATACACACATATAGTAGGTGAATATTCCATAGATGTCTGTCTTTGTGAACTTAATTTTTTTGGCAACAACCACAGATGCAGTAAAGTTATAGTTACCGTTGAAAATTAATTTATACAATGTATAAATAGAGAGAAACACTACCGTTGGTACAGATACTTTTTTACAATGTGTTTAAGTGGCACAGACATGTCACAAGACAAATTAAAATGGTTGGGTCTATCATGTTTCCTGAAGCAAATTTAATATTCTTGGCTAAGATTTAAGAAGGACAACGTAGTAACCTGACATAGGACACAGTAAAAAACCTATTAGCTTTCCCAATGCCCAAAAGAACTGTTATTTTTTTCAGAAATATGCAATTTGGTAGCTAAAAAAGAGCACGCACAGACAACATATGTTTTTTTCATTATATGTCCTGCCTCTCCTTCTGTAAGTATAACCCTCTGTGGCGATTAACCTCCAATAGGGTATAACCAAACTGCAGTAGTAATACAAGGTGTTATTGAAAAATAAATCAGATATCTTTTAAAGCATTATCTAAAGTGAGGATATTATTAGTATTAAGACTGGAAAAGCGAAGACCAGTGGGGATTCCTGAGTCAGTATAAAGCAGTGAATAAAAGGTGATTTTGACAGAAAGATGAGAAACGGAGGTGCCTGTGGCTCTGAGCTCAAAGCTCTACTTCAAAAGCTTATTTCATAGTTCACCTTCCCTGACCTTCCTCTTCTTAGATGAATTGGATAGTTAGAAGGTATGCATCTTTATACCTGCAATACCTTTATTATATCATTTGCAGGACTGGTCTCTCAAGGTGGACAGATTTTTCAGATGGCTAACCTCTAAAGGGTACGCCCACAAGAAAATATATAGATTAACTTCGGATGGACTTAGCCTTTTAGGAATTTAAAACTTGTTATATTGATTGCCGCTACTCTTATTTTCCAGTGATTCCAGCAGACAGACCTGCCATCAGAATTTTCTTGTTCCTCACTTACTCTTATGATGGGCATCTAAACCAAAAGTACGTTTTACTAACACCTGTCCAAAAAATGATGAATAACCCAAAATTGTGACTGGTACATCACTTTAACACGTATATCTAATTGTTTATCGTCAAATGTGCTCTATTAGTAACAATTTCTCAAAAATACTATATTAATAAGACATGCAACTTTTTTTATCTGACAATGCTCTGGCAGAGTGACATCACACTGCAGATCAGTATATAGACACCTCACCACAAAAGTCTTATACCAAATGTTATTACATTAACATTTAAATGGTCTTTAAATGCAGATAAAAACTTATACTCTCTATAGACAGTTTTTCACAGCTTCGTAGACACGTTTAACACGCATTTTGTATAGACGGCATGTAAATTAATGGACACTTGCCCATTCTGCGCCCACCTCAGTCATAGCAATTTAATACAATAAATGTAATCACTCAACCGATATTTGATTTCCCATCTGCATAAATTAAGATTTCAGAAAGGCAAGCATGATCCTATTATGACTATGGGGAGGTATGATTAGAGCTATGGTGATTCCTTTATTTGGCCACTGAGAGCGAAGATTACATATGGCTGAGAATTATTTCCTTCCCCCCATTTTAAAGTCCCTGCTGCCTAAGCAGCCAATAACGCTTTCCACATAAGAGGAAGGGGAGTGAGTCACATGCTCCACCATATCCAGAATTACAGAGTTAAATGTTCTTCATTCCAGGTGGTCAAAAGTAGTGGACGAATAAGTAAAGTGGACGAATAGTGAATAAAGGAGCCACTGATTTCTTGGGTTCCCTGTTGCTGGAGTTCACAATTCTGTGGTGTTATCATCATTAAAGTAGAACCTAGTATGCCTTACCTTACCCTGCATTGGTGAAAACTTTGTGGTAACTTTTTGTAACCGTTGTATCTCTTAAAGGTTCTATTCATTTATTGTTGTATTACTTAGCCCCAAAGGAGCCACTGATTTCTTGGGTTCCCTGTTGCTGGAGTTCACAATTCTGTAAACAGCACCATGCTCTCTAACACACCCGGACTGCAAAGAGGTTTTTTTTTTTGTTTTTCCAAAAGGTTTTTTATTTGCTTACTCAAACAAACAAGTTAACATGTGTTATTGTACAGAAATATTGAACATATACAGTAGATTAAGCAGTATGAATAACAGGTTAAGGTACAATCGGCATTCCTTGACGCCCACATAAACCCTGATATGCAGTATCAAGACATCAAAGCATTTCAATTATAATGATTCTGTTATTTAAATCAAATCCATAACTTTGTGGTAACTTTTTGTAACCGTTGTATCATCCAAGGTAGGGTCTGTGGTTGTGGGGGTGTCGCTCATAGGTCGAGACCTGTTTCCGGTATTGTGAGATTTTAATCAGTCTGTCTCTTTGTTGACCATCTAGGTCATCTCTATGTGCGCTTATAGGTGTTCTCGAAGTGTAGTAGGAGGGTCGAGTACGATATGTGTGTGGTATGTAGCTACTGGTAACCTGTTAGGGTCGCTAGTTGTGGAGAGGAGAGGGAGGGGATGGAATGTAGGAGGGTAGGGAGAATGGGACCTAAAGTGTAGGAGGGGTGAGATTTTGTGTGCAAATGCTGGGGTTTTTTGATAATAAGGAGAGGAGCTAACCCTGGATATGATGAGGGGCTATAAGAGAGGGGGGTGTGAGGGAGGACAAGGTTAATGCCTCTGTGAATAAGGTTGACCGTTTCTTGCTTCCCTCCTGATGGGGCTATCCTTCCGATGTCTGTAGACTTCTATGGGGTTGTGAGGAGGGAACGGTGCTTTTAATCATAGGAAGTCCAGTTTCCTGGTTTAGGTGTGTTTGAGAATCAGTTTTGGTTGGTTGGAGAGTTTAAAAGGGAATATTCCCGTGTGGTCTGAAAGTGTTTCCAGCATGCCCATTTTATGCCAAATGTGCTGGGGGAGTCTCGTGCTATGTGAATTAATTCCTCTAACTCTGCAATTCTTTCGATTTTGCAGAACAATTCTTTTAGAGATGGGATGATTTGGGACTTCCAATGTATGGGCATGCACTGTTTTGCCACATTTACCATGTGCATTGCCAGGGATTTGTGGTAGGTGCGATGTGATAGATTTGAATGGTGTAGGAGAAATTGAGCTGGTGACCATTCCATGTTATATGAAGTAACAAGGGAAGTTATGCACTTCTTTCCAAAAGGTTTGGATTTGTGGGCATTCCCACCAAATGTGAATCAATGTGCCAGGTTGTATATTACATCTCCAGCAGGAATATGAGATTGCTGAGTTGAATTTGTGTAGTAGTTTAGGTGTGCGGTACCAGAGGGATTGGATTTTGTATCCGTTTTCCTGAGTTGATACATTAATGGACCCTTTGTGGATGTTGAGGTAAATGTTACCCCATTCTACTGGTGTTAGAGATAATGACAGGTCTTTCTCCCATATTTTACACATTGTAGGGTTATTGGGGTGACAGTCCATGAAAAGAAGGGAATATGTGGCAGAAATCAAGTGTGTTTGGAGGGACATCTGGGAACAGAGGTGTTCAAAAGGCGTCAGCTGTCTAGAGCATGAAGATTTCTTGTTTAATGTTCCTAGGTAATGTCTGATTAACAGGTATGTCCATGGTGGTATCGGGGGTCTGTCAAACCGTGTAGAGAGGAGAGGGGAGGCGTAGAGTTTACCTTGGTCAAAGAAGTGATAAGCTAGGACTCTTTCCTCTGACCAATGTTGTATTAAAAAGTCAGCTGCCATGCCTGGGGGGAAGTCAGGGTTCATTCTTATTGGAGAAAATGGGCCTGGTATAGTCTGGGGGGATTGTTTACAAATCTTGCTAAAGCATTGTGTGGTTGGCCTGATAAGTGGGTGTGATTTAAGCTCGGGGGGGGGGGGGGGGGGGTATGGTGTTCTAGTATCCATGGTAATGATTCAAGGTGTAGTTTTGAAAATAAATCTTCCAGGCCCACCCAATGTTTTGAAGATGCGTGTAGATTCCAGTCGAGTATTCTAGTCAAATGCACTGCCTTATAATAATTTAGGAGGTCCAGGAGGCCAATACCTAGGTGTTTGGGCAGGGCTAATTGTGTGTATTTTATTCTGGGTTTGTGTCCTCCCCAAATTAAGTTGGACCTAACGCTTCTATAGGTTTTGAAGAAGGCCTGCGGTATCTGTATTGGTACTGTTTATAATATATACAACATTCTTGATAATGCGTTCATTTTCAATATAGCCGCCCTTCCAAACCATGAGAACACTGGTCTATTCCAATTTTTAAGGTCAGTTGTCAGTTTGTTCAATATTGGTAGGTAGTTTTTTGCATATAGCTCTGTCAGTTTGGTGGGTAGTTGTATGCCAAGATAGGTAATTGCATCTGACTGCCATTGGAAGGGGATATTTTCCTTGCATTGTGTGACTAGGGATCATGGTAGGGATATGTTGAGGGAAGAAATAAAAAATGCAGCGCTATGGAAATATGCTCACTTAGAATAAAGCTTCCAAGAAGGGATATATGTAATATATATAACCTTATAAACAAGTGGAGTCGTGTAACATAAAAAAAACACAATATATAAAACCTGAAAAATGGCGTATCACAGCCTATAAAAAAAACAAAGAAACACCAAACTAAAAAATTTCCACTTTTCAGCAATAAAGTGAACTTCACAAAAGTAGAAAACTGATGATTTAGCGCGACATAAAAAATTGATATTAAAGTGAAAATTCAATAAAGTCCTTAATATAAGTGATGTATAAAGTACACTTCAAAAATCTGTATTGTCCCTTTAACAATGCATATAATCTTCTTCAGAAAGATAGCCTGACTTCATATAGGGAGATTCAAATGTGTAGAATGACATCAAAATAAAGATATTAAATGCATATGTTTTCTCTTCCTACAGAAATCCAAACTTCATAAAGGAGATTTCAGGTGTGCATACTGACATCAGATAAAGGTAATGGGTACTCGGACCCCAAGGTGTGGACTCACACACCAGTAGTGGTGAGTCAATCAGGCATGAAAGTGATTATCAGCGATCGACCCTCCAACCAGAGTGATGAGGATCGATCGCTTTTCAGCCTCGTGCTTTTCAGATTGTTACTGCTCTTCAGTTTGTGCTTGTGAGTTTGTATCTGGTTTTCAGTGCATGTAGTCAGTTCGCATTTGTTTTTCAGTGCATATTTTATATTACGTATTTGATTTTCAGTGCGTCTGCTCGTTTCTGATTTTCAGCTCGCTCTTCTCAGGCCTTGTTAGTTCGTTCGGACCAGCTGACCGTTTTGAAGCCATGAGAACCCTCACCCCGGACCAGAGGGTTTTTAACTACCAGCTGGCCAGAGCCAGAAGAGTGGTGGAGAAAGCTTTCGGGATAATGGCCAGCCGGTTTCCGCCTATTCCTTGCGGCAATCAACATGGCGTAATATAAGCTTAACCATATAATCCTTGCATGCTGCATTCTCCACAACTATTTAAGGAGAAATTCAATGAACTATGTTTCCTCAGTTGGGCCTGAGGCCGGACTTCAACAAGAAACCCTGATGGCACTTGAACTGGCCGTCCTGGCTTGCCCCCCCCCAAAGCGCCCGCTAAGTAAGACAGAAGTATGTTGAGTACTTTGCAGGTAGGGGGGGCATTTATATGCCAGAAAATGTTTAGGAAACATTTTAAAAATAAATATTTTAGTTAAACTGAAATAAGATTTCCTTTGATTTACTGCTTGTGTTTCTTTTAGCTGTCTCCTAGGTTAGCCAATGGGCTTTTCTTTTTGGCCATTTTCTTCAATAGTGCAAATGTAATTTATTTGATACATGAGGTGACAATCTCTTTTTCAGCAAAATATTATTATGTTGTGGGTCTGCTACACACACACACCTTGTTTTTGTTGTTAATATATGTAATGCATTACTGATAGAAATATACATAATTTTCAGCACCATGAATGAATTTTGGTGAGTCACGAAAATGGCATGATTGTGGCAAATTATAAAGTACTGTGGGAGTTATTTCCTAAAGGAAAATCCACTTTGCACTCTGCAAAAGTGCACATGAAACTGCACTTGAAACTGCACCGAAAGTGCACTTGTAGTGTAAAGTGGATTTGCCTTTAGTAAATAACCCCCATTTCAGTATAAACACCAACTTAGTCCAAAAAAATGATAGTGAGCATTAAAAGAAGAAGCCACACATTGTTGAGTAGAAAACGTTTTACTCTGTGCACATTCACATGTGTGTTAGAAAAGGATTTTTGAACAAACCAACATATTTTAGTAATAACATTTTGTTATTTGTTATTGACAGTACAAATAGCCTTTTTTGTGTTAAAACAGGCATGTTTATAACCATAAAACAATACACAACTCAGGAACTTACAAAGTTCAACTTTGACAAAGTGAAGGCAATATCAGACATTAGTATGTCAAAACTGTGTTGATATTGCCTTCATCAGATGAAGTGATGTCACTCCTGTGAAATCCAAATTTTGAAGATGCACACAAATGCTAGCTCCCATCAGGGTTAATCAATGGATGTGTTTCGGGGGTGCAACCCCTTCCTCTCATCTACTTTAGTTGCAAGGAAGGGGTTGTACCCCCAAAACGCATACCTTGATATCCCGTGATGGCAGATAGCACATGTTGACACACTGTGTGCATTTTCAAAATTTGGCTTTCTAAAAAATATTTAAAATGTGTGAAAATAATAAAAATACAAACAAACTAAGAATTTTGGGGTGTTTTAGATTGTGCCTAAAACAACAATGATGTTTTCAAGTCTTTTTTCCACATCATTAATGTCTTCCTTGATCTTCTGTAAATCACGATTGCACACCATGATCTCCCTGATGAGGACGTTTGCACTTGTGAAATGAGTTTCTTCTTCCACAACATCCAAATCACCTAAAATAAAAAAACACACCATGTATTAGAAATATGCAGGCATCCATCTATTACCTGAAGCTGTGGTCTCAGACACTCACCTGTAGTGGTCACTATTTCGCCAACTTCATAAACCTCTCCTTCCTCCACATCTTCTGGTTGTGGTGTGGGGATTTCCTTTTCTTTAGGAGGTTGGGGGTCCCTGGTGACCTCAGACATCCCAAGTCTTTTCTCCCCTATGTGTATAAAAAAAAGGTATACTTAGCACACAGATCTTTGATGCGAGAAATAGTAATATGAAACATTGCTTGGAAGTGTGGTACAATTGTCTTTTTTGGCAGAGTTCCAAGCTGAAGACATTTATTTTCCCCTTTATAAAGCTAGAATACTTACCTTTTTTGTAAATTTTTTCCCCATGGAGACACCCCTAGTATTCACTGGAGCACCTGTGTGGGACACCCTGAAAAGGGTGTTCTGGTGTCCCACACTAGTGCTCCTGCGTCCAGATGTGTAAACAGCTGCTGAGTGTCCTCGCCTTACACTGAATCAAGTTTGCATTTCACAAACCCATTACAGACAACAAACTTATTTTAATACTAATAGGCCTGAACAATTGTAGTTAACCTGGATCTGCCAAAAACATTGTATTAGTGGGCGAACGAACAATGGTTACTACGAACGATTACTGTGCCCATGAACCTAAAACTTGCCATTTTAAACTGTACAACAGTAAAGACAATCACACGGAGCAGCACAAACGTAATAATAATAATAGGAACACACGACAAAATACTTACTTTTTTGCAACACTCTCTTGATTCTTCTGTACTGATCCTGCTCCCTCAATTTGAGGTCTGACCATCGTTTCCTCAGTTGATCCTTGGATCGCCGTACCCCAAAATTCTTCTGCAGACTTTTCACAACTTTAGCCATGATCTTGGTCTTTTGCTCACATTTAGGTTTGGGTAAGGTCCATGCTTCCTGGCATTGTTGGCCCTCTTCAAGATGTCCACCATCTCCACCATCTCACCAAAGGACATATTAGAGGCCTTAAATCTCCTCCGGGATCGGGACGTTTGTGGCTCCGGGATTTTGTCATCGTCCTTGTTGCTGCTCTCCTCTGCATGCACTTGCACTTTCTTCGCCATGTGCTCTCCCACTGCTCCGAAAGACAAGGGGCAGGGAATAGACTAGAAAGAACATCAGGGGCGGCGGAGTTTCATGCATGCGCAGTGTATATAAAGCGTAACACATGTGCGTCGTACGTACGATCTGTGAGCAGAAGAAGGAGTATCAGAAGCGCTAATCCTTAGAACGAAGGTACAATTTTAATTTGGTGCATCAGTGGCCTATACTGCTTATAGATTGAGGCCTATATTGGGATAAGATTAGGAGAGTTTAGCCTGACATTAGGGTTTGTTTTGTGTTTGTGTCTTGCAGAGAAAATGGATCTATTCGATGATGAGGACTTTATCCCCATATTCCTTGATATGTACAGGGAGCTGCCCTGTCTGTGGTAGGTAAACCACCCCTTTTCTAACAATAAACCAAAGAGGAAGGCAGCGCTGGGTCAATTGCTGGAATTTGTGAAGCCGGTTATCCCCACGGCAGACATCCCCTATTTGAAGGCCCTAATTGGTGACACGAGGAGCACTTATAATAGGGAGCGCAAGAAGGTCCAGGATTCCCAGAGATCTGGAGTTGCAGCAGATGACATTTATGTACCCTGGCTGTGGTTCTATGACAGACTGCATTTTCTGGCAGGCCAGACTGAACCCAGGCCAGCACTTTCACTCAGCTAAGGCTTCCGACGTCCAACCTGGGCCTTCCACCCAGGAAGAAGTGGAGGAGCCCAGCTTGAGCCAGGTATAGCATTGTTCAACATATTTCTAGTCAAATAATTCATGATGTTAACTAGATGTTATTATTTATCAGTAATTTCTGATTTTACAAAGTGTTTTACATATCAATAGACAGTAGTGGCCACAAATGATTGGGACAAGAATGAAAAATGCTGGGGTCAGAATGATAGTCTTTTCTATTTATTAACATTCAATTTGCAACAGTCATGAGCTGAAAATTGTGTATGATTTATGAACTGAAAACTAAAACTATGTCCCTTTTTCATACACAGGAAAGTCTCAGCCAGGAGGAGGCGGGGGTAAGTGGCTGCCAGGAGGTGGCCGGGCCCAGTAGCCTGCCGATTGCCAGGCCCCCTGCCTTCCAAAAAAAAATCCCAGGAAGAGGAGTAACCTGGAGGAGGCAGCACTTGGCCTATTTCGGAAGGCTACTGTGGCCCTCAGAACCCCCCCCCCCCCCAATAATCAAGAGGACTGTGCCTACATGGCAGCCTGCAAAATGCATGAAATGGAGAAGGGTCAACGCCTCTTATGTGAGGAAGTTATGTTACAAGCCCTAAATAAGGGGTTGAGGGGCGAACTCACAAGCCAAAGCCATGATTGTGAGTTCAACCATGGTCCTCCTCTTCCTCCTCCACCTCTTGCCACAGCTACAACACCAGGCCCACGGCCTGAAAGCAAGCGTGGAAGGAAGTCAATAAAGTGATCGCCTGGGTTCAGTCTGGTCTGACAAAAGACGCAGGCTGTTGTAAGACCACTGCCTAGGGACAGATATGTCATCTGCTGCTGTTCCTGATCTCTTGTAGTCCTGAACCGGATTGTGATTGTGCTCACTATTAATAGGAATTCTCAGGCTACCAATTTTGACTGTAAAATAATTGATGTCTGCCCTGGGGTACAAAGTCTTCGCAAATTTCACCAGTTTCTCCAGCGTTACCTTTCTCTTTCTTTTGTTATGACCCATAATAAATGGCTATTTATTTTTCACAAAAACTTGCCTATGCGTTTTACTTCAAAAAGGACAGTTTGTTTGTGAGTAGGCAGGTACATTTCAAAAATACAATGTCAAATTTACAAGTGACACCAACACCAACCTCCTTGAGGTTAAAAAATACAAGATAATAATGGTGTTGTGGTAACTTGAAAGAAAATGAAAAAAAAATAGGCTATCTGGATGAAAAAAAAAACACTATAAACAATAATTCTAAACGTTATTATGGAGATCTGATGAAAAAAATAAAAAAATACAATTATTCTTGAGATCACGAGAAATAATAAAGAAATCAGGTTGTCAGAACTCTGTGTGAATATCAGCAGCAAAACAACTTCATTATTCTAGCATTATAAAGAAAAAGAGAATGCGCTGCATTACAAGATTTTAAAAATTGCAGCGTGATGAATGTGCTCTCTCCATTACGAATGCTAGTTTTACCAGACCGAGTGCTTCCGTCTCGTAATTGATTCAGAGCATGCATGGAACTTTGTGCGTCGGAATTGTGTACACGCGATCGGAATTTACCAAAACAGATTTTGTTGTCGGAAAATTTGAGATCCAGATGGAAAATGTCCGATGGAACCTACACACGGTCGGAATTTCCGACAACAAGCTCCCATCGAACATTTGTTGTCGGAAAATCCAACCGTGTGTACGCGGCATTAGAGAAATTGATTGGAAAACAAATTGAAGCGTCGGAATTCATCTAGCAGTACCGGTAATGTAGTATGTGGATTTGAGAGAAACGGTAAGATATCAACTGCGTAAGCAGCTAGTTTATATTCTCTCTGGTTGGTTCTGATCCCTTGAATGTCTTGGTTCTGTCTGATGGGACAAAGTAGAGGCTCAAGGGTAAGGACCAAGAGAATAGGTGACAGGGGGCATCCAACAGGGTGTTGTTTACTCTGATCAGAGCTGAGGGTTTTGAATATAGAGACATTATAAGACTGATCATATACGGTTTTATGCCCAATGTATGTAGGACTGCTGCCATGTAGTCCCAGTCTACCCTGTTGAATGCCTTCTCCGCATCCAGGGAAAGGAAGAAGCCTTTTTGGTTTGATGATGTGATGTGATGATGTAAGTTGATGGCTTTTAAAGTATTGTCCCTGGCTTCTCTTCCAGGGACAAATACGACTTGATCTCCAGAGACAATGGAAGGTAGTAGAGGTAGTAATCTATTAGCTAAAATTTTGGAAAACATTTTGATGTCCACATTAAGGAGTGAAATTGGCCTATAGGGATGAGCTGAACACCCCCCAGTTCGGTTCGCAGCAGAACATGAGAACAGACAAAAAATTAGTTTGAATGCGCAAACACCGTTAATGTCTATGGGACACGAACATGAATAATCAAAAGTGCTAATTTTAAAGGCTTATATGCAAGTTATTGTCATAAAAAGTGTTTGGGGACCTGGGTCCTGCCCCAGGGGACATGTATCAATGCAAAAAAAAGTTTTAAAAACGGCAGTTTTTTCGGGAGCAGTGATTTTAATAATGCTTACAGTGAAACAATAAAAGTGAAATATTCCTTTAAATTTCGTACCTGGGGGGGGGGGGGGTGGCTATAGTATGCCTGTAAAGTGGTGCATGTTTCCCGTGTTTACAACAGTCCCTGCACAAAATCACATTTCTAAAGGAAAAAAGTAATTTAAAAGTACTCGCGGATATAATGAATTGTCGGGCCCGCTAATATACATAAAAGTAATTGAAAAAATGGCATTGGGATTCCCCCACAGTCCATTACCAGGCTTGGGTTTGGTATGAATATTAAGGGGAACCCCGAACCAAAATTTAAAAATAAATTGCGTGGGGGTCCCCCCAAATTCCATACCAGGCCCTTCAGGTCTGGTATGGATTTTAAGGGGAACCCCACGCCAAAATAAAAAAAAATGGCTTGGGGATCCCCCCAATCCATACCAGACCCTTATCCGAGCATGCAACCTGGCAGGCTGCAGGAAAATAGGGGGGATAAGAGAGCACCCCACCCTCCTGAACCGTACCAGGCCACATGCCCTCAACATGGGGAGGGTGCTTTGGGGTAGCCCCCCAAAGTACCTTGTCCCCATGTTGATGGGGACAAGGGCCTCATCCCCACAGCCCTTGCCCGGTGGTTGTGGGGGGCTTATTGGAATCTGGAAGCCCCCTTTAACAAGGGGACCCCAAGATCCCGGCCTCCCCCCTGTGTAAAATGGTAACGGGGTACGAATGTACCCCTACCATTTCACACAAAAAGTGTGAAAATGGTAATTTTTACCCCGTTACCATTTCACACAGGGGGGAGGCCGGGATCTGGGGGCAACCCAGAGATAATTAACAAGCTAGAAATAATAAAGTGCAAAATCTGCAAAAAAATCTAAAATAAAACTATAGTTAATAGGTCACGTCTTGTGATTGCTCCTATGAGGAGTATAGTCTTAAGTTCAAATCCTGTGGATTAGGCATGTTGTGAGACAGGCTCTGCTGAAGTCTTTCAATCTGTAGGTGGAGTGTCCTTCATCTTGGTAGAAAAGTAATGTTGTGTACTCGGTTTAAGTACTAATGTGGGTGATTATAAACCACAGTATCTCTGCTTATTGGATAATAACATAGCACTTCATGGATAAATCCTTGGATAAAGTTCTATCAATCCTTGTGTTGGGATATGTGGCCCTGATTGGGGGCAAACATGTCTGCCACTAAAATTTAGATTTTCAGTGGATGGATCTAGTGTCAGATTACAGTTGATGATATTGATCCTTCATTTTACAGTCAGTTCAGGGTTAAAAGCAGGATGTTTCAAGGGGTAAGGGCTGAACAATCTGGTTCATCTCTGATGGGTAAGGCATCTTGGCTTATGAGTGCATGAGCTGTCTTGTAACCGCTTGGTGTCTCAGATCAGGAGTTCTGGGTATGCACTAGGCAAGGGTAACTGCCTTGTGAGTAACCAGTGTGTATTTCTGGGCACCTTAATGTAAGAGGAAGATGGCATTAGTACCATAAATTGCAGTGTCTACGGGGTACAGCAGAATTGAGTAAGTTCTCATTACCTCAGGAGTGTCTTGCCCTACGGTGGTCTGGTGATGAGGTAGGGCTCACATTTTCCGGCATCCCCATTGCTTTTGACGGTGAAAGTGGAGGCTGAGTGCGTTGACGATGTATGCTGAAGCTGTCATTACCTGCTTCAGTGATGCCTTCCATGGAGACAGCCCTGCGTAATGGCGGAAGACGCTATATCAGTCAGGCAAATCAACCAGCGGTATGTTGAGGGTTGTGCAGAAATGCTCTAAGTCCTCTGGAACTCTGAGATTCACAGTGTGGTGGTTGAGTGTAGCTGATAAGCAAAAGGGAACTTCCAGCGGTAAACTATAGCCCTGGTTCTCGGGACATCCAGCAGGGGTCTCAGTTCCCTTCTTCCCTGCAGAGTTATGTTGGAAAGATCCTGAGAAATCTTAATGTCAGCGTCCTGAAATGTAAAATGTGGCCAGCATCTTGATTTGCGGAGTATCCCTTCCTTTAGTAGGAAATCATTCAGACAGCAAATAATGTCTCTAGGTGGGTCTTTGTCCCTACCCCTCAGGCACAGCGCTCTGTGAATGTGCTCCATGGCTACTGGGGAGTCAGGGGGTCTCTCTAGAAGATCATTGAAGAGGGCAGTGACCGAATTTGTGAGCTGTGCTGATTCAATAGATTCTGAGAGACCTCTTAACCTTAGATTGCGGGGTATCCCGCGGTTATCCAAGTCCTCCATGTGGCGATTTATCTCTCTCAGGTGTACAGCATGGGATTCCGTCACTTGTTGAACTTGGCACAGTGAAGCATCATGGTGGGCTTGTGTCTCCTCCACTTCTACTCTCAGTACTATGGCCTGTATGTCGGATCGCAGGTCCGATATCGCTGCTGAAAGAGTGTTTTTTATGTCAGCAGCCCCCGTTCTGAGGTCTGCCAGACGTAGTGCTGAGGCCAAGTGTAGATCAGGAGAGAGAGGGCTGAGGCTCCTGTCTCTATGCGTGTCTTTGCTGGAAGAGCGTGACTCGTGCGAGGAGGCCTGAGACGCCATCATGGTTCCCTGAGACCGTGTCCGGAATATCTCCAGGGTGTGGTGACTTATCTGTAAGTCTTGGTCTCTGGGAGAGTGGGAATGAGTTGCTGAGGCGCTCCAGGTTGTACTCCCCATTCTAGATCTGACCAGCGGCTGTTGTAGTCAGATAGCTGGACCTCATGGAACAGGAGCTCTGCAGTTAAGCGTCCATCTTAGAGCGGATGCTAGCTACACCCCTTAAAAAGAGGTATTTTTAAATTATTGCAACAATGTTTTTTTAAAATACAAAACTACAATAACCAAAAAAATGCAAAATGGCGATAACCCCTCAAGGGAGTAAAACAGTAGCAAAATAAAGTATATAGTTGGTAATAAGTAAATGCACTAGAGAATGATCCCTAAACCCTATACTTAGGAATGTTTAGCCTATAAAAAAATACTAAGAAAAAAGTTTGTCAGTCTCTGTTAAACCCTTTCCCTACTGGCCAGTAGGTTAAGGCCAAAATCCGGCATTGGAGCACTCAGATAAAGTTCTTCTGAGCCCAGGTATAGGCACCTGCATTTTGTTACCTTTAATAGGGTGCAGTAGAGTTTGGTCAGTGGCCTCTCACCAACTCCTGGTGTGCCGACTCATCTCCTTTCATTCTCCATTGGCAGCTCAGTTAAGTCAGTGGCAGTGGTGTCCTCCCCAACAATCAGGTGGCAACATCAGTCAGCAACTGGGACTATATAGGGACTCCATGCCTCAGTTCTTCCCAGAAGGCTCTTGTCACACCCAGCATTCAAGGCAGTCCAAACAGTCCCCATCCCCTTCCTCTGTGTTCCCTGAGTTTAAACATGCTGCTCACAGCCTTATAAAGACAGTGTTCTCTTTCTTCTCTTAAAAGCTGTTGATTTACTAAAGACAACCAGGCTTTTCACTTTTCAAGGGAATTCTCCCCAGAACTTAGTGAATGAGGTGAAGCTTTGCTGACTTCCATCATCCAATCATGTGCAAGCAAGAGGGATACAGGGATATCCCAGGGGGCTGCAGGAGAAGAGAGCCATCAGTATTGCCTTGGCAAGCATATTGGTGTGGGAGTAGCACTGGAGCAATGTAAAAATAGTATAGGTTCTCATGTATCTAAATCATGGCATACAGTGGCGGGACAAGGTCATCCAGTACCCAGGGTGAAGATGGGAAAATTAGTTTAGCCCCTGGCTTTTTATATGTCTTGGTTGCTCCAACAGTGAAATCTCCCTGCCATTATTCCCAACGCTTTTCTGTCAATTTGGGATTCCTTCTACCACCTCCTGGTAAATTGTCATTTTACAAAATGAACTAAAAATCACAGGGCCAGTGAAATATCTTATAATATCCACAGCAGGTGCGGAGACCCAGGAACATAAATGCAAAGCTTTCTTAGGAGAGTCCTTGAGACATATGGGAAAAGGCAGTTGGCTGTCTCTCAAGCATCTTCTAAAAACTAGAAAATCAGTTGTAGATGGACTGACCCAAAGGAAAAAAAAGTCTTCTGATGACATGGTTGTAATAATATTCCTAAAGCTGAACTCCAGGCTGACATCAAATAAATAAATCAATGCAGTTCTGTATTCATAAATCATTAAAGCAAAGCTGCAGCCAAAAATAACAACATAAACATGAATAGTCCAGTCTTTGAGTGCCAGCACAGAGAATCACTTTAATCTGTCCCAGAATCCCTGCAAACAGAAGGAGAAGAGTAGGGATTTGAAATCTCTAGACTGACACCAGCTGCATGGGCACTGGCAACTCATCACCCATGGATGTAAATACAGTGGGGCTGGGGGTGGTTGGTAGGGTGTAGGGTGTGCATGTTTTCATTTCTTCTGAAAAATGGTAAACAAATTCTTTAAGGGGGTGCATGAGCGGTTTGTTATGAAGGACGTCATATGATTTTCAGTCAAAACAATGAATCACCCGCCCAGCCGTCATTTTGGTATTATTCTAAAGAACATCATATGACGTCCAGTCAGAACAAGCTGCTCGTGCGCAAAGATCAGTGGTGCAGTGTGTCGACCGGACACACTGCATCTTCGAACATGGTAAAGAACATATGATGTGTCCAATCACAGCTGATCACAGTGTAAATAGGAAGTGCCGATTATCAGCATTCCTCTACTCACGCTGACAGCACGTGAGTAGAGGAGAGCCGATGAGGGGCTTTCCTGGCGGGGGGTCTGCACTGATAATCGGTGCATTAATTATCAGTACAGTCCCATCAGCGAATGCCTGCCAGTGTCCTGAAGTGATGCCCACCTGTGCCCAGCAGTGATGCCCACCAGTGCCTACCAGCGATGCTAATCAGTGCCTATCAGGGCTGCCTTTCAGTGTCCATCAGTAATGCCTGTCAGTGCCTGCTTATCAGTGCTGCTTGTCAATGCCCATCATTGCCACCTATCTGTGCTCATCAGTGCCCATAAAGGCTGCCCATCAATGTTGCCTATCAGTGCCCACCAGTGCTGCATATCAGTGCCGCCTATTCGTGCCGATCAGTGCTGCATATTAGTGTCTCATCATCAGTGACACCTCATCAGTGCCCATCAGTGCAGCCGCATCAGCGCACACCAGTGAAGGAGAAAAATTACTTATTTACAAAATTTGGAAAAAAAATAAGATTTTTTTTTTTAAATAGTTTAGTAAAAAATAAAATAAACTCAGTGGTGATTGAATACCACCAAAATAAATCTCTATCTCTCTCAAAAAAATTATGAACATTTTGTTTGGTTACAGCATTGCATGACCGGGCAATTGTCATTCAAAGTGTGACAGGGATGAAAGACTGGCCTGGGCAGGAAGGGGGTGAAAGTGCCCTGTATTGAAGTGGTTAAAGTGATTGTAAAGTCTGTTTTTTTAACATGTTATACTTACCTGATCTGTGCAGTTGGTTATACACAGATCAGCCTGAATCCTCCTCTTCTCAGGTCCCTCTTTGCTGCTCCTGGCCCCTCCCTCCTATTGAGTGCCCCCACAGTCAGCAGCTCTCTATGGGGGCACCCAAGCTGATTCCGAGCTCCGTGCCCCCTCTCTTCCCTGATTGGCTGACTGACCTTGATTGACAGCCACGGGAGCCAATGGTGCCACTGTTGTGTCTTAGCCTATCAGGAGGAGTGTACCGGACAGCTTAGACACTTGTGGACATTGCTGGAGAGAGATGGGGCTCAAGTATGTAACTAGGGGGTGCTGGGGTGTCTTCTATACACAGAAGTTTTTTTTAATCAAAATGCATAGAATGGATTAAGATAAAAAAAAAAAACTTCTGCCTTTACAACTACTTTAAAGGTATTTTGTATTTTAAAGGCAAACGGTGTAAATACCTACATTTTACCTAGCATCAGCCTCTTCAATCCCTGTACAGTGAAGCTAAAATTGAGAAAAGGAGAAGCAAAACAAGGAGCCGGTCAGTTGTGCTTCCATGCTAATATGCTAACAATGAGCATACCAGTAGGAGGGGAGAGCAGGATGAGATAAAGATAGGTGTGCTACTCCTTCTTAAACATTTTTTTTCCATCTGTGTCCAATTGGGGATGTTTGCATTCTCTTCCTGTCCCATAGTCAAAACAGGAAGTACCTACAAACTGAGGGAATCCTTGCTCGTCACCCGAACTAGTGTCCCCATTGGAAGACCCCCCTCTATTCCTGTTCTGTAAACTGTGGGAAAGTAAAGTAAAATGTGGGATTTTACTTTCACTCTCAGTGATAACTGTAAACAGGACAAGGAGAGAGGGCGAATCTCCCTAATAGGGACACAGCCAGCAATAAAAACTGACAGGTGTTCAAATCCCTCTTCCCTATATCCAAAACTAAAAGAAAGTTGCCTATAGCTATACTTTAAGTGTGACTTAACAGTAGCAGAGAAAAGTTGTGTGCCTTGCCCTCCTAGTCAGGGTAGCATGGTGTGGAAGCTATAAATCTCAGAACTGGATAGACAGAAATACAAATACTTTGGCAGGAAAAACAGCTCTCGTATATTTATTTCATCAGTTTGCCTTGAGTTCAGCTTTAAACACGTTTCATCAAAGTGTAATAAAAAAATGACTGTATATGGACAGTTTTTATTTTTATTTTTATAAATTACTAACACACATTTTAGAACATTTTAGATCAACTTTAAAACATGTTGAAAACTTTAGACAATTTTAGTGTTTAGAATTATATTTTGTTTGCTATGCGTAATCTTATTTTATGTTTTTCCTTTATTAAAACATTAATGTTTTCCATAACTAAGTTAATGTGTCCTTTGCGATTCATACTGACATGCAGGTTCCCTTTCAAATCTGTCTTTACAGCGGAGCGATTATCACACATTCTTTAGTTTTCAAGCAGGATATGAAGGAGGGGGGAACAGAGTTATGATTGTTGCCAGACACAACTGCAAATGAGGTCATGGAAATGATTTGTGGCTATCAATTATGGTTTACACTTAATTGTAGCTCAGCGATTTCCCACTTCCACCCTCACTTACTTCACAGCCCCTGTTGCGTCTGTCATATACAAAATATAGGCAAAATAATACAGACAGTCTCAGTGAGTGACATTTTAAAATGCATAAGTACTTAGTCCTTTTACTTATTATACTACTGGAAGCTCCTAAACTTCAATCTGCATTAATGAATCCATGGCATCAGTTTAAATTTAAAGATGTACAACAAAATGAA
Source organism: Lithobates sylvaticus (assembly GCA_028564925.1). Taxonomy (NCBI): domain Eukaryota; kingdom Metazoa; phylum Chordata; class Amphibia; order Anura; family Ranidae; genus Lithobates; species Lithobates sylvaticus. Next base: position 427,559,168 of record CM053028.1, on the reverse strand, counting down.
AAAGAAAAATTATTCTAATCATTAAACTTGTTTACTTATCATTAATCAGAATTATTTGCAATTTCATAACTGAAATTCCACACAATATTATTACATTTCTGCAAATAACCTGCCTTGCAATTATTCAAGATGAATTATGAGAAAATAATTAGTTATGTTTAATAGATGTTCCTTGAAAAAAAAGTATAATCCTGTAGACTAATAGAAAATAATGGGGTATTTTATTAAAAGGCTCAATTTAAAAGTGATAGGTATGAATGCTTCAACTAGTTACTTAATGAAGAGATACAATTAGATTGATAGTGTATAGAATAATAAACAGATGGCAGAATTGAGAGTATATAATTGCATTTTTAAAAACGGAATCATTCTGAGCTATATCGGATCAAATAACGTGTTCAAAGTGTATCTAAAGCCAAAACTCTTTAGTGGTAAGGCATTCGAACTGACCTTGTCAGACTTTTATTGTCATTAAGGAGATTCACCCCTCTCTGTCCTGGTGATCGCAGTTTGAGTCGGAAAGTGAGAAAAAATTGAAAATGTTATGTTGTCAATAGAGCATGAATAGAAGGTAGATCTTCCAAAGAGGACATCTTCCAGAGAAAACTGTCTGAAGGCAGATTTTCTTCAAATTGGAGAGATTTCCTCTAACTTCCTGCTATGCTTACAGGAAAGGAAGTGAAGGGAAATCTCCCAAATGGGACACATAGGGCAAATCAATAAAAACCTGACAGGGATTCAACTATTATCTTCTCTATGCAAAATATAAAAAAAAATGGGAATTAAATATACTTCATTGTATCAAAGGTATCTGCAGTGTTTGTAATGCCCATACAGATTGGATGTAATTTCAGCCTACAGAATAAAACTAATGCCCCATACACACGGTCGGATTTTCCGTCGGAAAATGTCCTATTGGACAATGTTGTCGGAAATTCCGACTGTGTGTAGGCTCCATCCGACTTTTTCCGTCGGATTTTCTGACGGACAAAGTTTTATCTCCTGCTCTCAAATTTTCCGACAACAAAGTCCTATCGGACTTTTTCCGATCGTGTGTAGCGAATTCCGAAGGACAAAGTGCCACGCCTGCTCAGATCACATTACAAGACCAAAGCTATTGGCTACTAGCCTCAACGTAGTCCCGTCATAGGCAACAAACGTCACCACGTTCAGAATGATTGGATTTTCCGACAACTTTGTCCGACCGTGTGTATGCAACACCAGTGTCGGACAAAATCCGTCGGAAAAAATCCGATGGATTTTGTGGTCGGATTTTCCGACCGTGTGTACGGGGCATAAGAAGCTGACTACTTGGGCTGCGCATCATTTTTTTTTTTAATGTGAGACCTCATGTACAGCCCACAGATCAGCCTTTCTCAAACAGGGTTCAGTTAAACCAGAGGTTCCTCCAGTGGTCGGTAGGGGTTCCTTAAACAATAAGCAACTTATGCCTCTCAGATGCATAACCACAGGCAGCAATGATCTTTTAGATCTCTGTAAGGAGAGATTCCTCATAATGACTACAAATGTAAGGAGCATTCTCCCCAGTGCCAATCACACTAATGTACCATGAACTGTAGATATAGCAATTATTAGCAGAGGTTCCTTGAGACTGGGAAGTTAATACAAGGATTCCTCCATGCTAAAAACACTGCCATAGATATTGATGACAATAGTTCAGCCATGAAATGACTCATCTCCACTACATGTAATGCATACATATTGCATTCAATATGGGTAAGCCTTATTCAATAAGGCAGAATAAAGTGAAATTACTATGTCCATAGTGCAGAACCCATAGAAGACCGATATCACATACAGTATATTATGTGTATATAACTAAAATTTGTTTAGTTGTTTTATTTTACTAAATAATGTGATAGCTGTTAAAGATACCATCCCATATGAGTTTTAATGCATGAATTGAAAATAAAAACAAAATTGTTAGTATTAGATTAGTATTAGTGAAAGGTATCTATAAAGACTGGATGTCTCATCTTCAATCTTGCCTGCAGAAACAGGAAACAATCACTATGAGTATGGAAACTTTGTTACATAATTAAATACCATTGGCCAATCAGCATGACTGGATTTTCCTGGCCAGTTGCTTTTGTATTTCCATGAGATAAGTTTGGAATTGGTCTGCTCAGTACTTTGCTATTTGAATATGCTTCAAAAACATATACATTAGCAAGATTAGGCTTGTGTGGATTTACTGCTATCTAATATCTATAGACAGCTTTCATAAATTCCAGTGTTGGGCTTCCAAATTCCCACCACCCACCGCTCCCCTCACCAAACTGTATTTTTTGCTTTTTCTTTAGTAAGATTACCCTATTCAGATATCTTCAGGCCAATCATTTAATGCTCAGGATCTACTTCCTCTTCAGATCTTCTGGTCCTCAGTGGTGCTGGCAGAAAGAAATTACTGGCAGGCCAGTGCCGTATTTTATTTCAAAGAATTTTATTAAGTTTGAAAAAGCATATACAATTAACAAATAACAAGGTCAGGATACAGAGCCAGAATATACAGAAAAATAGCAAGAAACTCCGTCATATGAGAAACCTAAAAGAAATAAGGCGAAGGATGAGGAGATACGAAATGGTACCTGGAGGACCTACATGAGGGAAGCGAAAGGAGAAGGTCTGCTTGTCAGCGTAGCAAACAGCGACCCCCCACCATCAGGCACCCGAATGGGAGCAATCTGTGCCCGATAGGGGGGATCTCCGCCGCCCCACCACCCAGCCTCATTATCGACCATCAACAGTTGGAGCCTTCTCCATTGGTCTGCCAGAAAATAAGGAATCATCCTAAAGTAGGGGCATGACATTGTTCCAATAAACTACAACCAGGAAGGGGAGCAAAGGGAGGGGAATGGAGGAAGGGAGAGCCAGAGGGGGGAAGAAAAGGGAGGATAAAGAGAAAGCTGAGGAGAGGGAACATCAATTTCGGAATACAGACGGTTCAGGGAGGTATTGAGATAGTGAGCCATGGCGCACCAATATAAATGGCCCAGGGTTCCCATGTGGATTCAAACACCCTAACTGTGTTAGAGATAATGTTGGATAACTTCTCTTGTGACATAATCCAAGATAATTTCCTGATTACTGCTGGGAAGGAGACCCTGGGTTTTTGCCATCTGGGTATAGAATTTTTTTTGCTCCACCTTATTTGTTTTTCAACCCCAGATGAATTTAAGGACCTTGCTGTTTGTCTGATGTTGTAATGATGGCGAGGGAAATTGTTTGTGCTGAGAGCGAAATGAAGGCTGTGTTGAGATGGGGATCGAGTGGAGTTCCCATTGTTTTAGTGTCGATAGTTTGATAAATTCACCCCTGATAAAAGTTTTGTGGGCATCCGACCTGGTGCCGAATTAGATTTTAGGGCTTTAATAACTTCCTGGAAAGAGACTTCTCTAACAACTTTATTCTTATTGGATCCGAAAGCAGGGATAGTCAATCTCCAGTGACCAAATCCCGGCTTCCTATATTGTCTGTGCAGAGTAGAAGTCTAGGATTTTGGAGGGGTTAGATGACGTACCCTGACATCTCGGGTCTGAATTAGGAGATGGTCAATCCAGTCAATTTGGAAGCTAGCATGGAACCTAACCTATCACCCATGCATCTGCCAAACCTTGAGCATGGATGAGTTTAGCTTCAATAAAAGGTTAAGTTCAAGTCTGGTTTTGTCAATTTGATGTTGTAATGATGGCGAGGGGAATTGAGAGTCTCCCCCGAATATGACCGTGCCCTCCTGAATTAGGAGATGGTCAATCCTGGCATACAAGGTATGGGGGGCGGAGAAATGGGAAAAGTCACGTTTACCCGGGTTTAATTCTCTCCATGCATCTGCCAAACCTTGAGCATGGATGAGTTTAGCTATCTTTAGGCTTTCCTTGGTGGGTCTGGTGAGTTGGGAGGAAGGGGGTTTGGATCGGTCTAAAGCCTGGTCAAAGGCGGAATTAGAGTCTCCCCCGAATATGACCGTGCCCTCCAGGGATGGAGAGACCGAATCGGGAGGTGTGTTTCCTGAAGCATGACAATGTCAAGCCTGGAGGATTTTTTTAAGGTGTTTTGCGTGCTGTCAGCCATGGGATTTACCGGGGTGAGTGTGTGAGTGTCTACCATCACTTACCTTGGCATGTCCCGTACTGCCGTGGAAACGAGGAGAATCGTTTGGTCTGCTGTTTGTCGGCGTCCCCAAATGTGTACCTCTTACGAATGTTCTCACTGAAAGAAAAACAAGGGTAAATTGATGTTCCAAGAGAGAGAGGGGGACAGAGGGAAGAGAAGAGAGGAAAGAAAGACCCAGGGGGAGAGGCTGGAGTAGGAATACCTCCTGCGCTTAAAAGCGCGGGAAGTAACAATAAAAAATAAAGAAAATAGCTCCATGCCAAAATCGGCCTGGAGGTCCTATCCCCACGAATCCGGAAGGGAATCAAAGGGATAGGAGGAGGCGCATGTGTACCACCCCCGACCAAGGCAATTCAGGACTGCGGGGATAAAAAAACATTAAAACATAACTGAAAACAGTCCTGATGATAACAGAACGTCTAACAGAGATAAGGTGCCGAATGAACCCAAGATAGTGGAAGTTGGCATTGTTGGAGGGGGTTCTGGACCCAGCCGGGTTCAAGAAGAGAGGTCGTAGACCTTGGAGCATTAGGGTGTTAAATTTCGAGTCGTTACCCCATGCTTTGAGACAGTCCCTTAGCGTTCTTTCAAAAGGGGAAACTGGGGTGCAGGGGTTGCTCCAAGGGCCGTAACCTTTGCGGTAGAGCAAAGAGATCAGGTTCGGGGCGAATGAATGAGAGATAGTCAATTTAGAAGGAAGTCAACTCGGAATGTCGTCCGAGTCCTGGAAAGTGAAGAAACTTCATTCGATCTGCTTTCAAGGAGGACCATGTTGGAGACCGCCGTGGGGGTGGAGATGTCCATGTCTGCTTCTTGGGTTATAACTTTTAGTTTAAGGAGTAGGTGTTCACCCGCGGTAAAGTTGGAGAAGGAGTATTCTTGACCTTTCAAGGAGAACTTAACAGCAAAAGGGAAGGACCACCTGTACTTGATTTCCTTCTTTGTTAGGGCTTGCAGAAGAGGTTTCAGGGTCCTTCTGCGTTGGATGGTGGAGGGTGCAAGATCAGCAAATATTTGCACTGGGTGGCCCTGACAAGTCACCTGAGACGCGGCTCTTGCCTGCTTCATTATTGCTTCCTTTACCGCATAAAAGTGCGGTTTGGCGATGATGTCCCTGGGGGTTCCGTCTCTCCTGGGGGGACCAAGCGATCTGTGAGCCCTGTCCAGTTCAAGGCGATGAGAAGGAATATTGGGGATCAGCGATTTTATAAGGTCTTGCGTTGCAGAGGAGACGTCCTGGATGGATTCTGGCAGGCCTCTGATCCTGAAGTTGTACCTCCTAGACCTGTTTTCCAATTCGTCGATGCGGGAGATGGCAGTATCCAGCTGATCATGAAGAGTGGAGATGAGGTCAGAGTGCTGGTGAGCCGTCGCAGTGTTCTGGTCTACCCTGGTCTCTACGGCGTCAATTCTGGATCCAATAGCTTGGAGGTCTGCTTTAATGTCACTTGTGATTTTTGTTGCGGTGGAGGCAAGGAGGGTGGACATTCTGAAAAAGAGATCCTCAATGTTGAAGGGACATTCCCTGTCAGGTGCTGCAGAAGTGTGAGAGTCAGTCAGGGCAGCCATTACAGGGCCTGCTGGGGAGAATGGGTGGTCTCCAAAAGTGTGGCTCAGGAGGGATTCAGTGGATGCTGGGGAGGGCAACATCTCCTTGTGGCAGGAGAGTGGAGGGCCAGGAGTGAGGTGCAGATGTGCAGGGTGGAGGCTGTGAAAAACTTCTCCAAATTCCTCCGTGGGGCATCATTGCAGCGTCTGCTGTGGCGGCCATCTTGGAATTCTCAGGCCGGGTGAGGCTGTGAAAAACTTCTCCAAATTCCTCCGTGGCGCACGGCCAGACATGCGGGGGGGGTTATTATTGCAGTGTTTACTTAAAAGTAATTTTTTATGTGTCCTATACATTTTTTTACTAATGCCCCGCACACACGGTCGGACATTCCGACCACAAAATCCGTTGTATTTTTTCCGACGGATTTTGTCCGAAACTTGTGTTGCACACACACAGTCCGACAAAGTTGTCGGAAAATCCGATCATTCCGAACGAGGTAAAGTATAAAACATACAATGGGACTACGTAGAGGCCAATAGCTTTCTTTTCCAAATTTCTTCTGAGCATGCGTGGCACTTTGTGCGTCGGAATTCTCTACACACGATCGGAAAAAGTCCGATCGGAAAAAGTCTGATCGGATTTTGTTGTTGGAAAATTTTAGATCCTGCTCTCAAATTTTTTCCCTCAGAAATTCCGACGGAAAAAGCCCGCTAGGGACCACACATGATCGGATTTTCCGACAACATATTCTGATCTGACTTTTTCCATCGGAATATCCAACCATGTGTACGGGGCATATTTCTAATTCATATTTTTGTTATTGTATTATGTATAAATATTTGTAAATTAGGAATCTCTGTATTACACTTCAGCCACACAGTCTCCCTAATTAACAGCTATTGCCATAAGATACCAGCCATACAAATAACACATGTGGTTAGACGATTTGCAGACCCAAAGCTTTCCATTGTGAGAGTAAGCAGTGAAGCACAACCATTGCCCAACATTGTAAAGAAGGGAGCAGAGACTGCATAAGCGAATTTGAGCTCAGGTTGGGTCTGAACTTAGGTTCAGACTGAACCCAGAAGAAGGTTGTGACTCCCTTCCACTGCTGCCCAATCAACTGTGGTCAGGGCATTACCTGCCCCGCAACTGCATGTACGCAAAGGGGTGGGAAAGACTGTGACATCATTAAACTAATATGGCCACATAGCTAATGTGCAGGAGTGTGAGCTTCAGATTTTTTTCTAATTACAGTTAGACAGTTTTTCTCCTATTTAACTCTCGTTGATAATATTTTTTCCATAAAGAAAACACATACAAAAAATAATAATTGAAGGACTCCACATTCCCTTGTTGTGTGTGCAACCAGGACAAGGCATCTAGTACATTGAAAAGTGTAAGATATCAGTGACAGCCTTAGCTCTGCAAAAGAGTGAATTGGAATCATCACCCATTACTAGACACCATTATCTACTACTTTTAATTTCTGCAGATGCTTACAACAATAACACCACTTGTATTATTTCCTTTTATTACAGATGTGTCATGGTCTAATCTATAAAAAAATCCCTGATTTAAGGGCTATGTGTGTTTTTGTTGACAATCTATCTAATGCAGTCTAGAAATGAAAGGGAAGCATTGATTGGCTGCTCCAAGACACATTTTTAGTACGGTAATCTAATATGCAGTATATTTGATATGTGAGAGCTTTTCTTAAGACCTCTTTCACACTTTCAGGTATTTTATCGCTAGAAATAGCCTCTGAAAAGTTCCTGAAAACTGCCTCCTGTTCATTTGCATAGGTGCTTTCACACTCGGTGGTGCGCTTGCAGGACGTTAGAAAAAGTCCTGCAAGCAGCATCTTTGGGGTGGGTTTGGAGAGATGTAAAAAGCACTCCAAAAATGCCCCTGCAAATTGAAATGAATGGGTAGCGCTTCTGAAGCACCTTAAAAGCGTTTTGAAAGCGATGCAAAACGGGTGTATTTTGCCCTTGAAAGTGCGGCAAAAGCACCATTAAAATGCAGCTAAAGCCCTAGAAAAATGGCCAGCGCTTTAGTGTTGTTTTAGCGGCGCTTCAGTGTGAAAGGGGTCTTAGATATTTTGATAAATTAAGGTCACCATTAGGTAAAATATCATAGCACAGTGGACACTTTTAGCAGACAGTTTTTAATTCACCTCCTATAGTTCACACACGAAGACCAAAATGCTGCTTTTAATGAAAATAACATATACGTATGCATATAAGATACAAATCTACCTACATATGTACAGGTCACTCTAGATCCTTTTTTAATATATGAATTCTGTATAGACCAGCTCATGTCTATGCTTATGTCAAAGGATGGGGTTAGGGGTCCATATATAATTATCTCTTGGGCTGGATTAGGTGTCTCTGAGTGAAAGAGTTAATCAGCAGCTTATAGTATTTATTATTGGTATGTTGCAATGTATGAAACTGTGTGACAGATTTATCAGCTGCCAGCTAACAAAATGTTAATAGTCTAGCGCATAAACCTGGATGTGAAGTTTTTTCCTTCATCTATCCAGCTATCTTGAGCTGCTAGTCTTGGCTTGGTCTATCCAAAAGATCAGTTTTACAAATAAAACCTCAGTTTAATTGTGCTTCAGCCAGACGATGGATTGGATGGGATTGTAAAAGCCGATGAAAGATGATGTGCGGTCCTAGTGAGAGATTATGTCAACACACTCAGCATGAGAACGGCTCAGCTCGTATATTGGGCTTGAAAGCCAGTGTTCACTCTGGAGGGATCAATTTCTGTGCTCTGCATTTGAGTTCATCTGTATTAACCACTGGAAACCTTTACGTTCCACAATGAATATGTCTTGTGTGGTTCTACAATTCTTTAAGAACTCTGTTTTAGTATCCTAACTCTTCCATGCTCAGTACCCTTTAAAAGACAATACAATTTACTAAATAAAATTCTGGTTGTATATTTTTCTCAAAACCCATGAGTTTTGCTTTTCAAAAAACAGGGCTGAGTACTGTCCACAATTTTTTTTTATTTGCACTAACAGTTCATTTTTCAGGACTTTTTAGGGGCCTAACCTATTCTTTAACCACTTTAAGACCGGACCATTTTGCTGGCTTAAGACCAGACCACTTTTTGCGATTCGGCACTGCGTTGCTTTAACTGACAATTTCCCAAACAAAATTGATGTCCTTTTTTCCCCACAAATAGAGCTTTCTTTTGGTGGTATTTGATCGCCCCTGCGGTTTTTATTTTTTGCGCTATGAAAAAAACAAAAAAAATGCGACAATTTTGAACAAAACACATTATTTTTTACTTTTTGCTATAATAAATATCCCCCAAAAATATATAAAAAAACTGTTTAGGCCGATATGTATTCTTCTACATATTTTTGGTAAAAAAATCACAATAAACGATTATTGATTATTAAAAACATTTTTTTACTAGTAATGGTGGCGATCATCGATTTTTATTGTGACTGCAACATTATGGCGGACACATCGGACAATTTTGAGACATTTTTGGGACCATTGTCATTTATTTATACAGCAATCAGTGCTATTTAAATGCACTGATTCCTGTATAAATGACACTAGCAGTGAAGGGGTTAACCACTAGGTGGCAGTGTAGGGGTTAAGTGTTCCTAGAGGCGTGTTACTAACTGTGGGGGGCATGGCTGTGATCTAGTGAACACTGATCTCTGCTCCAATCACAGGGAGCAGAGATCGGTGTCACTAGTTGCTAGGCAGAATGGGGAGATGATGTTTACTTCCGCATCTCCCCATTCAGCCATCCCCTGAGACGATCGCGGGTATCCCCGCAGCGATCGAGTCTGCGGGACCCTTGACCGGACTCACAGGGGTCCCGACTGGCGCACGCACGCGATGGCACGGCGGCATCTTAAAGGGGACGTACCTGTACGCCCTTATGCCTGTCCGTGCCATTCTGTCGACGTACATCATTGTGCGCCGGTTGGGAAGCAGTTAAGGTGTGATCAGTCACTGGGCTACTCAAAACAGCACCATAGTTCTTATGTCTTGCTAGTTGGATTTGCTTATGGATTTCCTAAAGTCTACGCATAACTAAGTGACTGGCATTCTCTGCAATAGAAGTTAAAGTGATACTAAAGTCTTGTTTATTTTTTCTTTAAAAATATCAACATGTTATACTTAACTAACCTGTGTATTGGTTTTGCACAGAGCAGCCTCCTCTTCTTTGGTCCCCCGTCTGTTCTTCTGGCCCCTCCCTCCTGTCAAGTGCCCCCCACAGCAAGCAGCTTGCTATGGGGGCACCCGACCTGAGCTGCTACTCTGTGTGTCCATTCAGACATGGAGCCACAGTTTGGCCCCGCTCTTCTCTTTCCTCATTGGCTGACTGACTTTGATTGACAGCAGCGGAAGCCAATGGCGCCACTGCTGTGTCTCAGCCAATCAGAAGGGAGAGGAATCTCCCAAACATATAAATATTAATAGGCAAAACTAGTACCGCTTGTGTAATAAACCTCATACAAATTTCAAAGTATAAACAAGTGAAATATCATATAGTCCATAAATTATTGCAAAAATATGTATGTAAAATCACCAAGTGAAAAGTGATAAAAATAGTATTGATAAAAAATAGTCCAAACTTGTGCAAAATACAGTGAAACGCAGTTCAAAAACGTATATTCGAATTATCTCTTTAATGAAATCTTCAAAAAAACTTGAGTGAATCACCACACCACGTGCTATGTGCCACCTCTCCCTCAGAAAAACACACTCACCAGCTCGCAGTGCCTCCCACTATGGTGCTTTTTACCCACTTCAGGGGCTAATAGTGACCGTCCACTCCTTTTGTTTGTTGCATATCAGTTTGACTCCATATGTAAGAAAAAATGCTCCATATAGTGTAATACAATCCAACCAGTTTAATAAAATCACACCAGCATTTCCAAAGGTCAAACTCACATTTTTCACAATAAAATCACGTCTTCAGTTAAAAGCACAGCAAACAAATTCAAAAGGGTCCGGTAATATACTGTGGCCACGGCGGACCAGAAGTGTGCGCACAAACGTGGTTTCTCACCCACTCCTAGATCTCTCTGCCAGGCCTCAGTATAAATTCAAGAAAGAGCAGCGTCTCACATCAGTATACGCGTTTGTCCTGTAGCCACGCCCCCGACATGTTTCGTCATATTGACTTCCTCATAGGGTTGGCTACATGACCCATCAATCAATTATTTATAGTCCTTTTAATCATAGTCACATGATCGCAGAAATTATGTATCAGCTGTGCAACGTGACGTTCACCTGTGCTGATTTGTGATATCAGTATTTAAACACACATATACCCAAATAACTATGGTTAAAAAAATATTGAATATAAAAAGTATATCTATCTTGTATACAGATAAAACAATATTAGCAATTACATTCAAAATTACGTTAATGAGCATCATATTAGAAATATTATCACAATATAAACCTTAAGTATGTGCAATAAAATTTATACATAAATATATATCAATCTATCTCCCTAAATCGGTTGAATCTAAAAAGTATATATAGTTAAAATATTTTATTTAAAAATATGTATACATATACATAAAAAATATATATATACATAAAAATAAAATATATATACACATATATACATATATATGCAGATATATATCCACATATACATATATATATATATATACACATTGGATGAGCCTGATAGTCAGAATACAATTGTGTTATATCCACTGTAGATTTGTTTCCTTATTATTAAAAAGAAACTGACACTCATATACAATGGTGTCACCCCTTATGTTTTATCATATTTGGTCAGCACCCTCACTCATTCAGTAACGAGGATATATCAACTATATCCCTCGTTATCCCTAAATACCTCGTGTGAGAGGTTCCAGCCTTCCAGCCCTGGTATGATAATATGAATTTGTAACATTTTAACAGGAAAATCCAACGGGTTTCACGTTGAGATAAATCTCTGACCCTATTCGAGCCTCTCCAAGAGGGATGAATCACGTCTATCCCACAAAATTGTATCAGAGAGGGGTCCTGATCATGCTTCTCCTTAAAGTGCAATGAGACACTGTGGTTTTGGAAGCCTTTTCTTATATTAGCTAGATGTTCCGCTATGCGAACTCATAATAGCCTCTTTGTTCTACCCACCTATAGTAACCCACATGGGCACCACATAAGGTACACAACGTGGGAGGAGTTGCATGTGATGAATTCTTCAATTTGGAAGGATTCACCATCTCTATTAGAAACTTCTGTTTTCCCCCTATTATTCACACTGACGGTCCTGCAGCAGATACATTTCCTACATGCAAAAAACCCTTTTAGGTTTATTCTCAAATTTTGGCGATTTGGCGGATCTAGTAATTTTTTTACAATACAATCTCCAAAATTTGGGGCTTGTCTATAAATTAATTTTGGTCAATTGTTTAAAATGCCCCTAAGTGTCTATCCCTACATAGAAGGTGTCAGTGTCTTTAAAAAATATTTTGGACTTCTTTGTATTGGCAATGGAAGTCAGAAATGAAGTTTAATTGATATTGTTCATTCTTCTGCCCCTCCGTTTTTTCCTTTAAACAGGTTTCCCTTGAGATTTCGGATACTTCTTATATAGTTTTATCCAGGGATTCTTCCGTATAGTCTTTTTGTATAAATTTAGTCTTTAAAAATTGTGATTGTTCAAAAAAATCCTTATCCTTGGTACAATTTTGTTGAATTCTTAATATTTGCCCCTTAGGTATGTTTCGAATCCAAGCGGGATGATGGCCACTGTTAATAGATAAATAACTATTGCGATCTGTTGGCTTAAAAAAAGCTTTGGTGCATAGTCTCTCACCCTCTTTTTCAATAGTCACATCCAAAAAACTGATGTTGGTTTCACTGATTAAATACTCCAATTTAATGTTTTTATTATTTTTATTAAGGCTATATAAAAATTAGATGACCGATTCATGTGATCCTTCCCAGATAAGTAGGAGGTCATCTATAAATCTCCTATAAAATTTAAGTTGTGGGAGATTTTTGCTAAAAATAAACCTGTCCTCCCATTCTGCCATAAACAGGTTGGCTAGGCTGGGAGCAAATTTCGCTCCCATAGCCACGCCAACCTGCTATGAAAAGAATTGGTGTGAATCTCTCAGTTGGCCGAGGCACTCGTGCAGATCACTGGAGTGAGATGGGGCTCAGGTAAGTATTAGGGGGGTTGAGGGGGGCTGCTGCACACAGAAGTTTTTTTTTTTTGATCTTAATTCATAGAATGCATTAAGATAAAAACCTTTTGCCTTAACAACCACTTTAAAGTGCAATGGTAAATCTAAGCAATGCAAGAGTTACTTGGATTTGGACTTGGTAAAGGATGATAAAGTGGTACACAAGCATTTAGTATCTCTGTAACAATGCTTAAAAAGCTATAGCATAGTCAGCTGCTGGTAAATGTATTTATTTTTCCAAAAAACAAGCAAACAAAAACAGCTTCCTTCAGCAAACAAAACAAAAATAGTCCATAACTCTAGAATGTTTTTGCACCATTAATGTTATATAATTTTGGGAGTTTCACATGGTTGATGTTTTTTTCATGTTATGTGCTGCATACTAATCAGATCAGTAATAATCCTAATAATATAATTATATAATAAGAAAAAAAAATATTGTTCAATTGTCAGACTCTGTGTAGAAGATGATCCTTCTGGGCAGTAGATCAAACAATCTGTAACTGAAGGATAATAGACATCTAGTACTTCAGGTGTTAATACTTCTTGCAACTCCTCACACTTTGAATCAGGGCAGATCCAGCAACACCAGGCAGCATGAAAGACAAAACAAGGGTGCAGAGATGTACAGTATCAATATTATGTGATTTGTAAAGAATAAAAACATTGTATCCACTTACATTAAAATTTGCAGAGATCAGCACGCAGAAGTGCAGGAGATGATAGTGTACAAGCTGGACTACATTGACTCCAGGAGAAATGGAAGCCTAATCAGCCAGCCATAGACATTAATACAGCTCCTGCAGTAAATAGTAAACACAGTAAGCACAACCCAACAATACACTGACCATGCATGGGGGTGGGGCGGTATTTGGACTGAAACACGATTCCAGTCTTCACGCTCCTTTGTCAAGCCTATCTACAACAGCACAATATAAACACGTACGGCAGCTACTATACATGATGGGCGTTACATCAAAGAAAGCATTAAAAAGCAGGGCACATGATTAAAAACCATTGCTGATTGGCTACCTGATAGTAAACAATACTCTACATTATACAAATGTACAAAAATAGATGCTAAAAAGATGCTAAAAATGTATGATATATACAAGATTCTAAAATGTAAAAAAAGTTTTTTAATTATTTATTTAAATGGCTAAAATATCATTATTTTTGGTCTTTAGATTTTAGCCATTGAAATAAATAATGTTATTAGTAATGTCCATCTCCGTCGTTTGGTCAGTATATTGTTGGGAGCTGCTGTTTGCTGGTTACTGTAGAAACTGTGATATTGTCTATGTCTAGTTGAGCTGTGATCAGTGTCAGTGTCACTAGGCAGAACTTGCTTGTTTACATTAGCATTTTCCCGTTCTACCTCTCCGTGAGACGACCGTGGGTATCCCAGCGGACATCGAGTTTGCAGGAGCCGCGGTTGGACTCACGGAGCTCGTGCCTGCTATGCAAGCCTCTCGAGATCACGTACATTAACGCGATTTTGCACAGCGGAGCCAACCTGCTGCAGTAAAACTGCTGCTACTGCCTGGCTATTCAGAATCACTTACGTAAGGCATTCAACAAAGCATTTAACAGCCTAGAAATGCATTACTTTATAAAACCAAGACCAAATCTGTCCACAATTCAACAGTAAAATTTATTACCCAATACTCTTATCAGCAACACCGAAGTTTTGGACAAACATTGGCATATTTTTTGTGATGATTCAATGCTTAACAAATATATCTGTGATCGCCCTGAGATCGTTTTCAAACGTGCTGTTTCTTTACGTGACAAACTTACCAATAGCCACTATGTCCCTGCCCAAGCTTATTTTATTGTTACATTATAGCCTAACCATACATGTCTACTATGACATGTTTTTGACATACATGACCAATACTGGAGAGGTCTAGCTGCCACTGTAGTAATACTGCAGTATTTGAAAGTGTCTTTTTTATCTCTATGTATTAATTGTTAATAAAAGTTTATTGTTTATCTCTTATGATTGGTGCCTAGAAAGTAATTTTTTTCATTTTCATTACATCAGAGGGAATTCTGGGGACTTCGATTTGGGGGGGCTCTGTGGACTCTGATGTGAAAGGAAGGCTCTGGTGTATAGGGGGAAAACTGGAGACTCTGAGGTAAGGAGAGAATCTGGGCACTCTGATAGAGTAATGGTGGGGAGTTTAATATAGGGGGGTGTTCTGATGTAAGGAAGGATTCTGATGTGCAAATAAAGTGTATGCCATATGGGGGTGGGTTTGCATTGTGAAGGGGGGGTAGTGGGAGGACAGTGGGAAGGAGGGGCACCAAAATGCACCTTCGCCAAAGTAGACAAAAATCCTTGCACCGGCCCTGGTCCCCTCTCAAGCGTCTCCTTTACAGAGAGAATAGGTTTAATGCTTGTATTCTTTCCCCATAGATGAAATTCTCTAGTCCCTTTATTAGCTTTGTTGCCCTTCTCTGAACTCTTCCAGTTCCAGCACATCTATCACATACCTGGTAACAACTGTAATGTTGTGGAGGCCTCTCTTGCACCTCCTGCCCAACACTCCTGAAGGTGCAGAGTGTGAGGGCACGGATTGGCACGAGTGTCAGGTTAGCTGGCTGGTGAAGTCCTCAATTAGGTGGATGAAGCTGGGGGTCACAGTGCTAGGAATAGGATACTGAAGCAACGTGGCTCCAGAGCAGGAGATGGTAGCAGAGCCAGTATGCAGGCAGCAACCTGTGGTAGCCGAGTAAAGCCCCATACACACGGTCGGATTTTCCCATGGATTCTGTCCTATCGGAGAATGTTGTCGTAAAATCCGACCGTGTGTAGGCACCTTCGGACAGTGTACGTCGGATTGTCCGACGGACAAAGTCCTATCTCCTGCTGGATAGATTTTTTGACAACAAAGTCCGATCACACCAAATCCGATCGTGTGTAGCGTAGTCCGACGGACAAAGTGCTACGCATGCTCAGATCACATTACAAGACCAAAGCTATTGGCTACTAGCCTCTACGTAGTCCCATCGTAGGCAAGAAACTTCACCACGTTCAGAATGATCGGATTTTCCGACAACTTTGTCCGACCGTGTGTATGCAACACCAACATCGGACAAAGTACGACGGACATGATCCGACGGACCTGGTCCGCGGATAATCCGCGCGTGTGTATGGGGCTTAACAAGGGATGAGTCAGCAGACAAGGCAAGTCCAGGAAGCAGGCCAAGGTCAGTAAAAGTCGGGGCAGTGCAGTACAGAATAGTAAACAGATCGAGGTCAATGAGATCAGGTGAACAAGGTTAATGCAGGAGCAAAGGCAGAGTCCAGGAGGAAGCCGGGTCATACACAGGTAAGCAGGTTCAATGGATCAGGTCACAGGAATACTGGTACAATCTGAAGACCATTGAGCAACTGCTCATGGTGACAGGCCAGTTTAAATAGGCAGCTGGGTGTCAAGTATGCACGCTAATCGGTGTGCACATGTGCGAATGCGAACACCTTGAACAAGAAAAGTACATCTTTGCCTAGAAGTATTATCATGTGAACAATGTGCATGCGCACAAATATGAGCATAAGCTCGCAATAGTTTTCTGGTGCCTTGAATCTGGTTTATCTTACAACATCCTTCTTGAGGACTGTTGCCCAGAACTAGACAGCATACTCAAGATGTGGCTGGACCAGAGTCTTGTAAAGTGGGAGAATTATCTTTTATCTCTGGAGTAAATCCCCTTTTTATTGCATACCAACATTCTGTTGGCTTTTCTTGCAGCTTGGCATTGCTTGCCATTGCTTAGCCTGCCATCTACTAGGACCCCCAGCCCAGTTCTTTCCTTTTTAGCTTCTGTTTCTGAACAAATTGGCTGGGGGATCCTGGGTGACATCATTGATCACATATGGGCATGACCATATTTGGTCAATGTTGACATTCAGCAGCTGGCTGGAGAGCCATTTGCAGCAATAGTAACAGCTGGAGAGAATTGTTGTGGTGGGGTTCATTGTGACTGACATTGAATTTACATTGCTGGACGACATGATGGATATTGGATTCACATCCTGGGACAGTGTTTATTTTTCATTTTCTTGATAATGGACTTAGTCATGGTTTGTTTGTTATTTACTTTGTCATTTTTTTTCTGAATGAGTAACAAGGATTTACTCATTCATGTGTGTGGGGAGGGGGGCAGGTATCTGTGGGCCCTCTTAATTTAACTGCTTCCAGAATGCTCCATGCATATGTACTGTGGCAGGGTGTCCCTTCAGTGTGAAATCATGTACGGCGGTCTGGCTACGTAAACAAGGAGAAGACAGAGATTGTGTGTTTCTGCTACGCAGGAACCCCCCCACCCCACAGTTAGAAAGCACTCCCAGGGAACACATTTAACCCTTTGATTGTCCCTAATGTTAACCCCTTCCCTGCCAGTGTCATTAGTACAGTTATAATGAATATTATTTAGCACTGATCACTGTATTAGTATCACTGGTCCCCAAAAAAGTGTCAAAAGTGTCATTTATTGTCCGATTTGTCCACTGCAATGTCACAGTCCCGCTATAAGTCGTTGATCGCTGCCATTACTAGCAAAAAAAATTCCATAAAAATATCCCATAGTTTGTAGACTCTTTTGTTCTAACCAATCAATATACGCTTATTGGGATTTTTTTTTACCAAAAATACGTAGCAGAATACATATTGGCCTAAATTGAAATAGAAATTCGATTTTTTGCATTTTTTTTATTAGATATGTTTTATAGCAGAAAATAAAAAATATTGTTTTTTTTTTTTTCAAAATTGTCGTGATTTATTTGTTTATAGTGCAAAAAAAAAATAAAAAACATAAAAAAAACTTGCAGAGGTGATCAAATACCACCAAAAGAAAGCTCTATTTGTGTAAAAAAAGGGACATCAATTTTATTTGTGTACTGCATTGCACGGCCGCGCAATTATCAGTTAAAGTAATACAGTACCGTATCACAAAAAATGCCTGGTCATGAAGGGGATAAACCTTCCGGAGCTGAAGAGGTTAAAGGGGACTTCTTATAGGCCCCCATCAGACCACCACATTCACTGGGCAGGGATGTGGGAAAGAGCCCCTTGTGCCCCTCAACATGCATAACCTCCAACTTATGAGATAATACAGTAAGGCTTGGTATAGTTCAGGAGGAGGGGATGCAAACTTGCTGCCTCCCTCTTTCCTGGCCAGCCAGGCTTCATGCCCAAATACGGGTTTGGAATGGATTTTCTTTTTTCTTGGGGGAGAGGGGGCACATCATTCATTTTTCTTACTTTACTTTCTTTCTATGCCATCCCCCTCAAAATCCAAAATCCATATTTGGTCAATGACCTTACCCTTCTGGCTTGAAATCTGAAATAAGCAGGCAGATTGGAAGCTGTAATTTACTGGTGGTAGCAATATTTCCACTAAATGAATGACCTCCAAGAGAAGCAACCAGAGTTTGATGAACTTCAAGCAGCTAAGGTTGAGGTTAAACTCACTGTTGACCCAAATCCGAAGCTTATTCCTAAAGCTAGGTTATAAGGAATGGTGGGTTACCAAATGATACATTTGCTGTGCTGTAATCCCACACAGAAACACACATACATACAGTACTTATTTTACATTTTTAGCTTTGAATAGAAAAATCTAAGTAATGAATTATGTTGTATACTAACAGTGATAAAAGATGGGGAAATCAAATACTGATTGAGTTCCCTAAGTCATCTTCAAATTTTTCTAAAAGCACATCTTTGGCATGAAGACAAATACCATCTATTGATAGTGTTTACAGTATATCTCCTAGATAAAAGATTTTTTTCCTAGATAATGGAAAAAATTATTTCAGCACAGACATGAAGGAACATTGTAATCCTTCTTCATTACTCATGTTGTCTGTGTAGGTTGAATGAAGTGGAACTGTCACCATATGTTAACACTCTCCATAACATGTCCATAAACACCTTATGGATATTTCTGACAGCTTGTTAAATAGGTTTATTATTTTAGTTACTTTCTATGTGTCATATAGCAGTTATGTTACTAGCTGTTAGTGTACAAAATCATGTTGTCATTTTAAATTGTATTCCATTGTGAGCTGTGGTCTGTGCCAATGATATGCTGGAGCTACATTCTGTTAATCTGTATATAAACCTTAACAATAATCCTCTCTAATTTACTCCCTTTTGATCAGTTAACTATACAATTGAAATGGTTTTGCTATACAGTAATCTAATGAGTTTCAGAGACCCTGTGCCCCCAGCCTTTGCTGCCCTGTTTTTAGTTAGTATTGTTCCCAGGTCTTCCTGTGGACTACTGAAGACCTCCTACATTGTGTAGTTGAAGAGGAGGGTATTTTGTAGCCCTAACACACTTTCTGTTCTGGGGTCACCCTAAGCTCCATGCACATTGGGCTTAAAAGAACGTCTGTTCTTACCTGGTACCAACACATCTATCTAAATTCTATCCACAGTCCTCACCCCTATGCTTCAGGGGCTACGGTCACCTGGGATCTCTCCTCTATACCTTCTGGGAATGCCCCAGAATCAGGGGTTTTTGGAACAAAATTTTCAACCTAATCCACAAAGTCACTGGAAATGCGGTCCCCCAAGACCCGACAATAGCCCTCCTAAACCTGAAAATTCCCGACCTTCCAAAATACACCCAAATTCTGATCCATTACATCCTCATTGGAGCTAAACTAACAATAGCTCAGGCCTGGAAGTCCCCAAAGGTTTCTTTCCATTTCACAAAACAAAAAATTTCCTGGATCATGTATCAGGAAAAAACCTCTAATACCATTCTTGACAAACTAGAGAACTTTAAATGTGTCTGGGAACCTTGGGCCCGATATATTGGCGTATCCCTTTAACCCTATCCTATCCAATACTATCCTATGCACTGAAGATCCCCCAGAATTAAGTCTTCTTACGTCTTCTAGCTCTCCTTGAGGCCATCATCTCTTCCCCCCTTCTTGCTCCTTTCCCCTTATTCCACTTAATTTTACCTAAACTTTCCCTCCTCTTTTCTATCCTTGTTCCCATCCTTTCAATCAGCTCCTGCGGGCAGGATGCTAGGATGTGAATGTAACAAAAATCCCTCTTCCTCTCACAAGTGCACTAGTTTGTTGTCAGTACAATTTGTTAGTGTCAGTTACAGTGCAAAGGTGCAGATATCCTTTGGGCATAACTATTGAGGTACCTGAGGGTAATTCTCCTAACAGGTTATCAATGGTTCTCGTAAAACCTTTCGTGAGCGCACTTTGATTTAATTACCATCTGGAAGCCAGAAGGCCTTGATGCCCTGGCACAGTCTGAACCGATATGGGGTGACTGGGTTTCAGGGCACCTTGGGGCTGTTTAATTGATGTCAGTGCAGCCAATTTGTGACTTATCTCTGACAAGTATACTATATACTATACCAGTTTTCATTTGCCCTTATAGGCTAAACTATTTTTGCTATATATTTCAAATTTGGACCCTGGTTCTGGTTAACTCAGTGCTGCGTCGACCCTTCCAGGGAAGGTCCTGTGCAGGCGGTGGCATAGTGAGATTTGTTCCTATAACACCCATATCCGTCCTTGAGGAAGCGATCCAGTGAAATGCATTGACACACAGGGGTTCACGCATGTTTTGATGTCATACTGTTGAAACATCATTTTCTCTCCCGTTGGGTATATGTAACGTCCTCCTTTTCTGGACATTACGTGGCTGTTAGTGGACAATACCTTTTACAAATATTTTATATTGTATATGTGCATATATTGATGTTTAATACAATTTAACTTTTTTATAAAAAGCATATTGTTCCAATCTCCCTCCAAAGTCCGACCTAGAGGGTAATTTTTTGTT
>CM053028.1:427503348-427537983 GCA_028564925.1 Lithobates sylvaticus | reverse complement strand
GTGCTATGATATTTTACCTAATGGTGACCTTAATTTATCAAAATATCTAAGACCCCTTTCACACTGAAGCGCCGCTAAAACAACACTAAAGCGCTGGCCATTTTTCCGGGGCTTTAGCTGCATTTTAATGGTGCTTTTGCCGCCCTTTTCAAGGGCAAAATACACCCGTTTTGCATCGCTTTCAAATCGCTTTTAAGGTGCTTCAGAAGCGCTACCCATTCATTTCAATTTGCAGGGGCATTTTTGGAGTGCTTTTTACATCTCTCCAAACCCACCCCAAAGATGCTGCTTGCAGGACTTTTTCTAACGTCCTGCAAGCGCACCACCGAGTGTGAAAGCACTTATGCAAATGAACAGGAGGCAGTTTTCAGGAACATTTCAGAGGCTATTTCTAGCGATAAAATACCTGAAAGTGTGAAAGAGGTCTTAAGAAAAGCTCTCACATATCAAATATACTGCATATTAGATTACTGTAGGAAAAATGTGTCTTGGAGCAGCCAATCAATGCTTCCCTTTCATTTCTAGACTGCATTAGATAGATTGTCAACAAAAACACACATAGCCCTTAAATCAGGGATTTTTTTATAGATTAGACCATGACACATCTGTAATAAAAGGAAATAATACAAGTGGTGTTATTGTTGTAAGCATCTGCAGAAATTACAAGTAGTAGATAATGGTGTCTAGTAATGGGTGATGATTCCAATTCACTCTTTTGCAGAGCTAAGGCTGTCACTGATATCTTACACTTTTCAATGTACTAGATGCCTTGTCCTGGTTGCACACACAACAAGGGAATGTGGAGTCCTTCAATTATTATTTTTTGTATGTGTTTTCTTTATGGAAAAAATATTATCAACGAGAGTTAAATAGGAGAAAAACAGTCTAACTGTAATTAGAAAAAAATCTGAAGCTCACACTCCTGCACATTAGCTATGTGGCCATATTAGTTTAATGATGTCACAGTCTTCCCCACCCCTTTGCGTACATGCAGTTGCGGGGCAGGTAATGCCCTGACCACAGTTGATTGGGCAGCAGTGGAAGGGAGTCACAACCTTCTTCTGGGTTCAGTCTGAACCTAAGTTCAGACCCAACCTGAGCTCAAATTCGCTTATGCAGTCTCTGCTCCCTTCTTTACAATGTTGGGCAATGGTTGTGCTTCACTGCTTACTCTCACAATGGAAAGCTTTGGGTCTGCAAATCGTCTAACCACATGTGTTATTTGTATGGCTGGTATCTTATGGCAATAGCTGTTAATTAGGGAGACTGTGTGGCTGAAGTGTAATACAGAGATTCCTCATTTACAAATATTTATACATAATACAATAACAAAAATATGAATTAGAAATATGCCCCGTACACATGGTTGGATATTCCGATGGAAAAAGTCAGATCAGAATATGTTGTCGGAAAATCCGATCGTGTGTGGTCCCTAGCAGGCTTTTTCCGTCGGAATTTCCGAGGGAAAAAATTTGAGAGCAGGATCTAAAATTTGAGAGCAGGATCGTGTGTAGAGAATTCCGACGCACAAAGTGCCACGCATGCTCGTGCGCATGCGCGAGGGACCCGTGATGGCCGCATAGTCACGGAGCTCCGCGCCACCCCGGCATGCGCGAGGGACCCGTGATGGTCGCATAGTCACGGAGCTCCGCGCCACCCCGGACCAGCGGCATTCACAATACAGCCCAGGAACGCTGTACCGCCGTAGTAATTAGGCGAACAGCCTGCGGACACCCCAGGGACCCCCCCGCATGTCTGGCCGTGCCCCTCGGAGGAATTTGGAGAAGTTTTTCTCAGCCTCCACCCGGCCTGAGAATTCCAAGATGGCCGCCACAGCAGACGCTGCAAGATCACCTCAGGCCACCCTCACAGACATCCAGCAGGATTTCAGGCAAGTGGTCTCCCCTGCACATCTGCACCTCACTCCTGGCCCTCCACTCTCCTGCCACAAGGAGATGATGCCCTCCCCAGCATCCACTGAATCCCTCCTGAGCCACACTTTTGGAGACCACCCATTCTCCCCAGCAGGCCCTGTAATGGCTGCCCTGACTGACTCTCACACTTCTGCAGCACCTGACAGGGAATGTCCCTTCAACATTGAGGATCTCTTTTTCAGAATGTCCACCCTCCTTGCCTCCACCGCAACAAAAATCACAAGTGACATTAAAGCAGACCTCCAAGCTATTGGATCCAGAATTGACGCCGTAGAGACCAGGGTAGACCAGAACACTGCGACGGCTCACCAGCACTCTGACCTCATCTCCACTCTTCATGATCAGCTGGATACTGCCATCTCCCGCATCGACGAATTGGAAAACAGGTCTAGGAGGTACAACTTCAGGATCAGAGGCCTGCCAGAATCCATCCAGGACGTCTCCTCTGCAACGCAAGACCTTATAAAATCGCTGATCCCCAATATTCCTTCTCATCGCCTTGAACTGGACAGGGCTCACAGATCGCTTGGTCCCCCCAGGAGAGACGGAACCCCCAGGGACATCATCGCCAAACCGCACTTTTATGCGGTAAAGGAAGCAATAATGAAGCAGGCAAGAGCCGCATCTCAGGTGACTTGTCAGGGCCACCCAGTGCAAATATTTGCTGATCTTGCACCCTCCACCATCCAACGCAGAAGGACCCTGAAACCTCTTCTGCAAGCCCTAACAAAGAAGGAAATCAAGTACAGGTGGTCCTTCCCTTTTGCTGTTAAGTTCTCCTTGAAAGGTCAAGAATACTCCTTCTCCAACTTTACCGCGGGTGAACACCTACTCCTTAAACTAAAAGTTATAACCCAAGAAGCAGACATGGACATCTCCACCCCCACGGCGGTCTCCAACAAACGCCCACCTCCAACGAGCCCACTGACTCCCCTATGGAACAAGTCCAAGACCCGCAGATCAACACAACATGGTCCTCCTTGAAAGCAGATCGAATGAAGTTTCTTCACTTTCCAGGACTCGGACGACATTCCGAGTTGACTTCCTTCTAAATTGACTATCTCTCATTCATTCGCCCCGAACCTGATCTCTTTGCTCTACCGCAAAGGTTACGGCCCTTGGAGCAACCCCTGCACCCCAGTTTCCCCTTTTGAAAGAACGCTAAGGGACTGTCTCAAAGCATGGGGTAACGACTCGAAATTTAACACCCTAATGCTCCAAGGTCTACGACCTCTCTTCTTGAACCCGGCTGGGCCCAGAGGATTTGTTTCTCAATGACTCTCTCTACAACACTCCTCTGGGATGCGTTACCAAGCAGGAAAACTGTTTCTCTTCAGTAGGGGTCCCGAACCCCCTCCAACAATGCCAACTTCCACTATCTTGGGTTCATTCGGCACCTTATCTCTGTTAGACGTTCTGTTATCATCAGGACTGTTTTCAGTTATGTTTTAATGTTTTTTTATCCCCGCAGTCCTGAATTGCCTTGGTCGGGGGTGGTACACATGCGCCTCCTCCTATCCCTTTGATTCCCTTCCGGATTCGTGGGGATAGGACCTCCAGGCCGATTTTGGCATGGAGCTATTTTCTTTATTTTTTATTGTTACTTCCCGCGCTTTTAAGCGCAGGAGGTATTCCTACTCCAGCCTCTCCCCCTGGGTCTTCCTCTACCCCGGAGGGAGAATGCTGAGCCCTTTGTCTTTCCCCTCTTCTCTTCCCTCTGTCCCCCTCTCTCTCTTGGAACATCAATTTACCCTTGTTTTTCTTTCAGTGAGAACATTCGTAAGAGGTACACATTTGGGGACGCCGACAAACAGCAGACCAAACGATTCTCCTCGTTTCCACGGCAGTACGGGACATGCCAAGGTAAGTGATGGTAGACACTCACACACTCTCCCCGGTGAATTCCATGGCTGACAGCACGCAAAACACCTTAAAACTAGCTACCCACAACGTACAGGGCATGAACTCCCCCACGAAACGGAAGAAGCTATTCAACTTATACAAATCCTCCAGGCTTGACATTGTCATGCTTCAGGAAACACACCTCCCGATTCGGTACAGCCCCAAATTCCTCCATGCCCACTTCCCCAACTTCTATTTGGCCAGCGCCGACAACAAAACTAAAGGGGTAGCTATTGCCTTTGCCAAAAACTGCAACTTTATCTTAAACTCAGTATTAAGAGACCCAGAGGGCAGATATATCCTTGTTAAGGGGACAATAGAAGACAACCTCTTCTCCCTCATCTCCTACTACGCTCCTAACAAAGGTCAAGCGACCTTTTTTAAGAATATGTTTGATTCTCTCTCTCCATCCCTGGAGGGCACGGTCATATTCGGGGGAGACTCTAATTCCGCCTTTGACCAGGCTTTAGACCGATCCAAACCCCCTTCCTCCCAACTCACCAGACCCACCAAGGAAAGCCTAAAGATAGCTAAACTCATCCATGCTCAAGGTTTGGCAGATGCATGGAGAGAATTAAACCCGGGTAAACGTGACTTTTCCCATTTCTCCGCCCCCCATACCTTGTATGCCAGGATTGACCATCTCCTAATTCAGACCCGAGATGTCCCCCGGATCCTTTCATCGAGAATCACAGACACCGTCCTTTCTGACCACTCACTGGTTACTCTATCCCTGCACAGACAATATCGGAAGCCGGGATTTGGTCACTGGAGATTGAACGAATCCCTGCTTTCGGATCCAATAAGAATAAAGTTGTTAGAGAAGTCTCTTTCCGAGTACTTTTCCCTTAACAATACCGAAGGAATATCAGCGGAAACCCTGTGGGCAGCCCACAAAACTTTTATCAGGGGTGAATTTATCAAACTATCGACACAAATTAAAAGGGAACGGACAGCCGACATTAAAAGACTTGAAGCTGAATATACCTCCTTACGCTCTCAGCACAAACAATTTCCCTCGCCATCATTACAACATCAAATTGACAAAACCAGACTTGAACTTAACCTTTTATTGACAGCGAAGGCTGAAAAACAAATAAGGTGGAGCAAAAATAAATTCTATACCCAGGGTGATAGGTTAGGTTCCATGCTAGCTTCCAA
This sequence comes from Lithobates sylvaticus, assembly GCA_028564925.1. NCBI lineage: Eukaryota > Metazoa > Chordata > Amphibia > Anura > Ranidae > Lithobates > Lithobates sylvaticus. The sequence continues at coordinate 427,532,986 of CM053028.1, read as the reverse complement.
ATTGACTCCCAAATTCCGCTCCTATGTGATGCCCAAAATTAGAATACCGGGACAGGGTACGTCATCTAACCCCTCCAAAATCCTAGAGGCCTTCCATGACTTCTACTCCAAACTTTATAGCCGCCATGACGCCTCTGATGAGACGAACATCTCGAATTATCTTGACGGGATCCCTATCCCCACTCTATCTGCGGACCATAAGGCAATAATGGAAGCCCCCTTCTCCACTGAAGAGGTCCAGGAAGTTATTAAAGCCCTAAAATCTAATTCGGCACCAGGTCCGGATGGTCTCTCCAATTCATATTACAAGACTTTCCCATCTGCCCTAGCCCCTCATCTCACTAGATTCCTCAACTCTAAAACAATGGGAACTCCACTCGATCCCCATCTCAACACAGCCTTCATTGCTGTAATCCCTAAGCCAGACAAAAACCCGGAAGAAGTCGGGAATTACAGACCAATTTCTCTCATAAATAGCGACTTGAAAATCCTAACCAAAATTTTAGCGAATCGCCTGGCTTCTTTCATTAACCGTTACATTCACAGGGATCAAGTGGGGTTCATCCCAGGCAGACAGGGTCCTGATCAAATCAGACGAGCAATAGACATAGTATCTATCCTCCAAACAGGTTGGGACGGGGGCCCTAAACAGTCTGGGATGCTTCTTTCCCTAGATCTCCAAAAAGCCTTCGACTCAGTCTCCTGGCCATATATTTTTGAGATCATGAAACGCTGGGGCTTTGGCGACAACTTCATGGGACTATTACGTGCCCTATACTCCAATCCCACTGCCCGAATCAAACTTCAGGGTCACTACTCCCAACCTATAACCATAGCTAAAGGGACTAGACAAGGTTGTCCATTGTCTCCCCTGATTTTTGCCATAGCCATAGAAACACTTGCCATCTCCATCCGACAAAACCCTGATATTCAAGGAGTCAAATGCGGATCTCAGATCCATAAATGCGGGCTCTTCGCAGATGACATACTCCTTTTCCTCACCTCCCCGATCACTACTCTACCTAATCTCTGCCACTCTCTAGATGACTTTGCTAAAATTTCTGGGCTCCGGGTTAACTATAACAAGTCACACGCACTTAACGTCTCACTCCGCCCTTCCACGGTCGAATCCCTACGGAAGCATTTTCAGTTCCATTGGAACACTTCCTCCATTAAATACCTCGGTATTGCACTCACGGCCAAGACAGAGGACCTTTATGGCACTAATTATCCTCCCATGTACCGGAAATTGGAGCTGGATCTCCACTCATGGTCTAAATACAATATCTCTTGGCTCGGGAGGGTCAATTCAATAAAGATGACGCTGTTCCCCAGACTCCTCTATCTCTTTAGGTCTCTACCAATCCCCATCAGGAAGGATCACATTAAATCTTTCCAAAGCAAGGTCCTTAAATTCATCTGGGGTTCAAACGGCTATAGGATTCCGCAACAAACGCTGTATCTACATAGACAGAAAGGGGGAGTGGGACTACCCAACTTATACAAATACTACATAGCAGCCAGAATCGCACAACTCTCTGTGATCTATTCCAAATATGAAAAACCGGATTGGGTCCATTTAGAAAGGCAGGCTGTGCCTCATAACACTCTGGATTATCTCCTCTGGTCGAACCCCAAAGCGCGCCCCCCAATTATGGCCCCAACCCTCTCACATATGTTTGCCCTCTGGGACTCTGTACGCTCCAATACAGCTCTGGTCTCAGCTTACAAACCTCTATCTCACATATTTCATAATCCTGCCTTCCCCCCAGGACAAAATATAGAAGCATTCAGATGGTGGCTGGATAAGGGGCTGTACCGAATCGGACACTTTTTTACAAATTCAGGCCCTATCACCCTTGCTTATTGCATCAAGAAATTAGAACTACCTGACTCTGAAAAATTCAGATTTAGACAGATTTCAAACTTTCTACACAAACTTTGGAGGGACAAACCACTTCCCCCAAAGTTTACGGAATATGAAATTTGGTGCGGTCAGTCCACGGACCAGCGGGGGGGTGTGTCGACAGTCTACTCATCGCTCACCTTGCCGGACACTAAGTCTCCTTACATGCAACGCTGGGAGTCAGACTTCCAGTTCAACTGGGATCTGGGGACCTGGCAGAAAGCAAGCTTCAACTCTTTTAGGGGTATCCTAAACACTACGCTAATAGAAGCGAGCCTGAAAATCATCTCCAGATGGTACTATACCCCGTCGCGTCTCGCCTCAATTTTTCCGACAGCAAACCCCATGTGCTTTAGGGGGTGTACTCTAGTGGGAACCTTGTCTCACGTTTGGTGGGAGTGCCCCAAAATACGATTGTTTTGGAGAAAAGTGTTTAACTTTATCGATAAGCTTGTGGGACGCCAGATCCCCAGATCTCCCATGGTGGCCCTCCTCAATGCTCACATCCCAGACCTATCCAAAGCCTCTAGTAGACTTATTAGGTTTATACTTATAGGTGCCAAACTTACGGTCGCTAAAGCCTGGAAAAAACCCAGGGTCTCCTTCCCAGCAGTAATCAGGAAAGTATCTTGGATTATGTCACAAGAGAAGTTATCCAACATTATCTCTGACACAGTTAGGGTGTTTGAATCCACATGGGAACCCTGGGCCATTTATATTGGTGCGCCATGGCTCACTAACTCAATACCTCCCTGAACCGTCTGTATTCCGAAATTGATGTTCCCTCTCCTCAGCTTTCTCTTTCTCCTCCTTTTTCTTCCCCCCTCTCGCTCTCCCTTCCTCCATTCCCCTCCCTTTGCTCCCCTTCCTGGTTGTAGTTTATTGGAACAATGTCATGCCCCTACTTTAGGATGATTCCTTATTTACTGGCAGACCAATGGAGAAGGCTCCAACTGTTGATGTTCGATAATGAGGCTGGGTGGTGGGGCGGCGGAGATCCCCCCTATCGGGCACAGATTGCTCCCATTCGGGGTGCCTGATGGTGGGGGGTCGCTGTTTGCTACGCTGCCAAGCAGACCTTCTCCTTTCGCTTCCCTCATGTAGGTCCTCCAGGTACCATTTCGTATCTCCTCATCCTTCGCCTTATTTCTTTTAGGTTTCACATATGACGGAGTTTCTTGCTATTTTTCTGTATATTCTGGCTCTGTATCCTGACATTGTTATTTGTTAATTGTATATGCTTTTTCAAACATAATAAAATTCTTTGAAATAAAAGATCCCTTTCACTAATACTAATCTAATACTAACAATTTTGTTTTTATTTTCATTCATGCATTAAAACTCATCTGGGATAGTATCTTTAACAGCTATCACATTATTTAGTAAAATAAAACAACTAAACAAATTTTAGTTATATACACATAATATACTGTATGTGATATCGGTCTTCTATGGGTTCTGCACTATGGACATAGTAATTTCACTTTATTCTGCCTTATTGAATAAGGCTTACCCATATTGAATGCAATATGTATGCATTACATGTAGTGGAGATGAGTCATTTCATGGCTGAACTATTGTCATCAATATCTATGGCAGTGTTTTTTAGCATGGAGGAATCCTTGTATTAACTTCCCAGTCTCAAGGAACCTCTGCTAATAATTGCTATATCTACAGTTCATGGTACATTAGTGTGATTGGCACTTGGGAGAATGCTCCTTACATTTGTAGTCATTATGAGGAATCTCTCCTTACAGAGATCTAAAAGATCATTGCTGCCTGTGGTTATGCATCTGAGAGGCATAAGTTGCTTATTGTTTAAGGAACCCCTACCGACCACTGGAGGAACCTCTGGTTTAACTGAACCCTGTTTGAGAAAGGCTGATCTGTGGGCTGTACATGAGGTCTCACATTAAAAAAAAAAATGATGCGCAGCCCAAGTAGTCAGCTTCTTATGCCCCGTACACACGGTCGGAAAATCCGACCACAAAATCCATCGGATTTTTTCCGACGGATTTTGTCCGACACTGTGTTGCATACACACGGTCGGACAAAGTTGTCGGAAAATCCAATCATTCTGAACGTGGTGACGTTTGTTGCCTATGACGGGACTACGTTGAGGCTAGTAGCCAATAGCTTTGGTCTTGTAATGTGATCTGAGCATGCGTGGCACTTTGTCCGTCGGAATTCGCTACACACGATCGGAAAAAGTCCGATAGGACTTTGTTGTCGGAAAATTTGAGAGCAGGAGATAAAACTTTGTCCGTCACACACGGTCGGAATTTCCGACAACATTGTCCAATAGGACATTTTCCGACGGAAAATCCGACCGTGTGTATGGGGCATTAGTTTTATTCTGTAGGCTGAAATTACATCCAATCTGTATGGGCATTACAAACACTGCAGATACCTTTGATACAATGAAGTATATTTAATTCCCATTTTTTTTTATATTTTGCATAGAGAAGATAATAGTTGAATCCCTGTCAGGTTTTTATTGATTTGCCCTATGTGTCCCATTTGGGAGATTTCCCTTCACTTCCTTTCCTGTAAGCATAGCAGGAAGTTAGAGGAAATCTCTCCAATTTGAAGAAAATCTGCCTTCAGACAGTTTTCTCTGGAAGATGTCCTCTTTGGAAGATCTACCTTCTATTCATGCTCTATTGACAACATAACATTTTCAATTTTTTCTCACTTTCCGACTCAAACTGCGATCACCAGGACAGAGAGGGGTGAATCTCCTTAATGACAATAAAAGTCTGACAAGGTCAGTTCGAATGCCTTACCACTAAAGAGTTTTGGCTTTAGATACACTTTGAACACGTTATTTGATCCGATATAGCTCAGAATGATTCTGTTTTTAAAAATGAAATTATATACTCTCAATTCTGCCATCTGTTTATTATTCTATACACTATCAATCTAATTGTATCTCTTCATTAAGTAACTAGTTGAAGCATTCATACCTATCACTTTTAAATTGAGCCTTTTAATAAAATACCCCATTATTTTCTATTAGTCTACAGGATTATACTTTTTTTTCAAGGAACATCTATTAAACATAACTAATTATTTTCTCATAATTCATCTTGAATAATTGCAAGGCAGGTTATTTGCAGAAATGTAATAATATTGTGTGGAATTTCAGTTATGAAATTGCAAATAATTCTGATTAATGATAAGTAAACAAGTTTAATGATTAGAATAATTTTTCTTTTTCATTTTGTTGTACATCTTTAAATTTAAACTGATGCCATGGATTCATTAATGCAGATTGGAAGTTTAGGAGCTTCCAGTAGTATAATAAGTAAAAGGACTAAGTACTTATGCATTTTAAAATGTCACTCACTGAGACTGTCTGTATTATTTTGCCTATATTTTGTATATGACAGACGCAACAGGGGCTGTGAAGTAAGTGAGGGTGGAAGTGGGAAATCGCTGAGCTACAATTAAGTGTAAACCATAATTGATAGCCACAAATCATTTCCATGACCTCATTTGCAGTTGTGTCTGGCAACAATCATAACTCTGTTCCCCCCTCCTTCATATCCTGCTTGAAAACTAAAGAATGTGTGATAATCGCTCCGCTGTAAAGACAGATTTGAAAGGGAACCTGCATGTCAGTATGAATCGCAAAGGACACATTAACTTAGTTATGGAAAACATTAATGTTTTAATAAAGGAAAAACATAAAATAAGATTACGCATAGCAAACAAAATATAATTCTAAACACTAAAATTGTCTAAAGTTTTCAACATGTTTTAAAGTTGATCTAAAATGTTCTAAAATGTGTCTTAGTAATTTATAAAAATAAAAACTGTCCATATACAGTAATTTTTTTATTACACTTTGATGAAACGTGTTTAAAGCTGAACTCAAGGCAAACTGATGAAATAAATATATGAGAGCTGTTTTTCCTGCCAAAGTATTTGTATTTCTGTCTATCCAGTTCTGAGATTTATAGCTTCCACACCATGCTACCCTGACTAGGAGGGCAAGGCACAGAACTTTTCTCTGCTACTGTTAAGTCACACTTAAAGTATAGCTATAGGCAACTTTCTTTTAGTTTTGGATATAGGGAAGAGGGATTTGAACACCTGTCAGTTTTTATTGCTGGCTGTGTCCCTATTAGGGAGATTTGCCCTCTCTCCTTGTCCTGTTTACAGTTATCACTGAGAGTGAAAGTAAAATCCCACATTTTACTTTACTTTCCCACAGTTTACAGAACAGGAATAGAGGGGGGTCTTCCAATGGGGACACTAGTTCGGGTGACGAGCAAGGATTCCCTCAGTTTGTAGGTACTTCCTGTTTTGACTATGGGACAGGAAGAGAAGGGAAACATCCCCAATTGGACACAGATGGAAAAAAAATGTTTAAGAAGGAGTAGCACACCTATCTTTATCTCATCCTGCTCTCCCCTCCTACTGGTATGCTCATTGTTAGCATATTAGCATGGAAGCACAACTGACCAGCTCCTTGTTTTGCTTCTCCTTTTCTCAATTTTAGCTTCACTGTACAGGGATTGAAGAGGCTGATGCTAGGTAAAATGTAGGTATTTACACTGTTTGCCTTTAAAATACAAAATACCTTTAAAGTAGTTGTAAAGGCAGAAGTTTTTTTTTTTTAATCTTAATCCATTCTATGCATTTTGATAAAAAAAAAACTTCTGTGTATAGAAGACACCCCAGCACCCCCTAGTTACATACTTGAGCCCCATCTCTCTCCAGCAATGTCCACAAGTGTCTAAGCTGTCCGGGACACTCCTCCTGAAAGGCTAAGACACAACAGTGGCACCATTGGCTCCCGTGGCTGTCAATCAAGGTCAGTCAGCCAATCAGGGAAGAGAGGGGGCAGGGCCAGGTCAGGGCTCCGTGTCTGAATGGATACACGGAGCTCGGAATCAGCTTGGGTGCCCCCATAGAGAGCTGCTGACTGTGGGGGCACTCAATAGGAGGGAGGGGCCAGGAGCAGCAAAGAGGGACCTGAGAAGAGGAAGATTCAGGCTGCTCTGTGTATAACCAACTGCACAGATCAGGTAAGTATAACATGTTAAAAAAACAGACTTTACAATCACTTTAACCACTTCAATACAGGACACTTTCACCCCCTTCCTGCCCAGGCCAGTCTTTCATCCCTGTCACACTTTGAATGGCAATTGCCCGGTCATGCAATGCTGTACCCAAACAAAATGTTCATAATTTTTTTGAGAGAGATAGAGATTTATTTTGGTGGTATTCAATCACCACTGAGTTTATTTTTTATTTTTTACTAAACTATTTAAAAAAAAAAAATCTTATTTTTTTTCCAAATTTTGTAAATAAGTAATTTTTCTCCTTCACTGGTGTGCGCTGATGCGGCTGCACTGATGGGCACTGATGAGGTGTCACTGATGAGGAGACACTAATATGCAGCACTGATCGGCACGAATAGGCGGCACTGATATGCAGCACTGGTGGGCACTGATAGGCAACATTGATGGGCAGCCTTTATGGGCACTGATGAGCACAGATAGGTGGCAATGATGGGCATTGACAAGCAGCACTGATAAGCAGGCACTGACAGGCATTACTGATGGACACTGAAAGGCAGCCCTGATAGGCACTGATTAGCATCGCTGGTGGGCACTGGTAGGCATCACTGCTGGGCACAGGTGGGCATCACTTCAGGACACTGGCAGGCATTCGCTGATGGGACTGTACTGATAATTAATGCACCGATTATCAGTGCAGACCCCCCACCAGGAAAGCCCCTCATCGGCTCTCCTCTACTCACGTGCTGTCAGCGTGAGTAGAGGAATGCTGATAATCGGCACTTCCTATTTACACTGTGATCAGCTGTGATTGGACACGTCATTGGACACATCATATGCTCTTTACCATGTTCGAAGATGCAGTGTGTCCGGTCGACACACTGCACCACCGATCTTTGCGCACGAGCAGCTTGTTCTGACTGGACGTCATATGATGTTCTTTAGAATAATACCAAAATGACGGCTGGGCGGGTGATTCATTGTTTTGACTGAAAATCATATGATGTCCTTCAGAACAAACCGCTCATGCACCCCCTTAAAGAATTTGTTTACCATTTTTCAGAAGAAATTAAAGCATGAACACCCTACACCCTACCAACCACCCCCAGCCCCACTGTATTTACATCCATGGGTGATGAGTTGCCAGTGCCCATGCAGCTGGTGTCAGTCTAGGGATTTCAAATCCCTACTCTTCTCCTTCTGTTTGCAGGGATTCTGGGACAGATTAAAGTGATTCTCTGTATTGGCACTCAAAGACAACATAAACTTCATGTTTATGTTGTTATTTTTGGCTGCAGCTTTGCTTTAATGATTTATGAATACAGAACTGCATTGATTTATTTATTTGATGTCAGCCTGGAGTTCAGCTTTAGGAATATTATTACAACCATGTCATCGGAAGACTTTTTTTTCCCTTTGGGTCAGTCCATCTACAACTGATTTTCTAGTTTTTAGAAGATGCTTGAGAGACAGCCAACTGCCTTTTCCCATATGTCTCAAGGACTCTCTTAAGAAAGCTTTGCATTTATGTTCCTGGGTCTCCGCACCTGCTGTGGATATTATAAGATATTTCACTGGCCCTGTGATTTTTAGTTCATTTTGTAAAATGACAATTTACCAGGAGGTGGTAGAAGGAATCCCAAATTGACAGAAAAGCGTTGGGAATAATGGCAGGGAGATTTCACTGTTGGAGCAACCAAGACATATAAAAAGCCAGGGGCTAAACTAATTTTCCCATCTTCACCCTGGGTACTGGATGACCTTGGCCCTTGTCCCGCCACTGTATGCCATGATTTAGATACATGAGAACCTATACTATTTTTACATTGCTCCAGTGCTACTCCCACACCAATATGCTTGCCAAGGCAATACTGATGGCTCCCTTCTCCTGCAGCCCCCTGGGATATCCCTGTATCCCTCTTGCTTGCACATGATTGGATGATGGAAGTCAGCAAAGCTTCACCTCATTCACTAAGTTCTGGGGAGAATTCCCTTGAAAAGTGAAAAGCCTGGTTGTCTTTAGTAAATCAACAGCTTTTAAGAGAAGAAAGAGAACACTGTCTTTATAAGGCTGTGAGCAGCATGTTTAAACTCAGGGAACACAGAGGAAGGGGATGGGGACTGTTTGGACTGCCTTGAATGCTGGGTGTGACAAGAGCCTTCTGGGAAGAACTGAGGCATGGAGTCCCTATATAGTCCCAGTTGCTGACTGATGTTGCCACCTGATTGTTGGGGAGGACACCACTGCCACTGACTTAACTGAGCTGCCAATGGAGAATGAAAGGAGATGAGTCGGCACACCAGGAGTTGGTGAGAGGCCACTGACCAAACTCTACTGCACCCTATTAAAGGTAACAAAATGCAGGTGCCTATACCTGGGCTCAGAAGAACTTTATCTGAGTGCTCCAATGCCGGATTTTGGCCTTAACCTACTGGCCAGTAGGGAAAGGGTTTAACAGAGACTGACAAACTTTTTTCTTAGTATTTTTTTATAGGCTAAACATTCCTAAGTATAGGGTTTAGGGATCATTCTCTAGTGCAATTACTTATTACCAACTATATACTTTATTTTGCTACTGTTTTACTCCCTTGAGGGGTTATCGCCATTTTGCATTTTTTTGGTTATTGTAGTGTTGTATACATTGTTGCAATAAAAAAATCCTCTTAAGGGGTGTAGCTAGCATCCGCTCTAAGATGGACGCTTAACTGCAGAGCTCCTGTTCCATGAGGTCCAGCTATCTGACTACAACAGCCACTGGTCAGATCTAGAATGGGGAGTACAACCTGGAGCGCCTCAGCAACTCATTCCCACTCTCCCAGAGACCAAGACTTACAGATAAGTCACCACACCCTGGAGATATTCCGGACACGGTCTCAGGGAACCATGATGGCGTCTCAGGCCTCCTCGCACGAGTCACGCTCTTCCAGCAAAGACACGCATAGAGACCGGAGCCTCAGACCTCCCTCTCCTGATCTACACTTGGCCTCAGCACTACGTCTGGCAGACCTCAGAACGGTGGCTGCTGACATAAAGAACACTCTTTCAGCAGCGATATCGGACCTGCAATCCGACATACAGGCCATAGTACTGAGAGTAGAAGTGGAGGAGACACAAGCCCACCATGATGCTTCACTGTGCCAAGTTCAACAAGTGACGGAATCCCATGCTGTACACCTGAGAGAAATAAATCGCCACATGGAGGACTTGGATAACCGCGGGATACCCCGCAATCTAAGGTTAAGAGGTCTCTCAGAATCTATTGAATCAGCACAGCTCACACATTCGGTCACTGCCCTCTTCAATGATCTTCTAGAGAGACCCCCTGACTCCCCAGTAGCCATGGAGCACATTCACAGAGCGCTGTGCCTGAGGGGTAGGGACAAAGACCCACCTAGAGACATTTTTTGCTGTCTGAATGTTTTCCTACTAAAGGAAGGGATACTCCGCAAATCAAGATGCTGGCCACATTTTACATTTCAGGACGCTGACATTAAGATTTCTCAGGATCTTTCCAACATAACTCTGCAGGGAAGAAGGGAACTGAGACCCCTGCTGGATGTCCCGAGAACCAGGGCTATAGTTTACCGCTGGAAGTTCCCTTTTGCTTATCAGCTACACTCAACCACCACACTGTGAATCTCAGAGTTCCAGAGGACTTAGAGCATTTCTGCACAACCCTCAACATACCGCTGGTTGATTTGCCTGACTGATATAGCGTCTTCCGCCATTACGCAGGGCTGTCTACATGGAAGGCGTCACTGAAGCAGGTAATGACAGCTTCAGCATACATCGTCAACGCACTCACCCTCCACTTTCACCGTCAAAAGCAATGGGAATGCCGAAAAATGGGAGCCCTACCTCATCACCAGACCACCGTAGGGCAAGACACTCCTGAGGTAATGAGAACTTACTCAATTCTGCTGTACCCCGTAGACACTGCAATTTATGGTACTACTGCCATCTTCCTCTTACATTAAGGTGCCCAGAAATACACACTGGTTACTCACAAGGCAGTTACCCTTGCCTAGTACATGCCCAGAACTCCTGATCTGAGACACCAAGCGGTTACAAGACAGCTCATGCAGTCATAAGCCAAGATGCCTCACCCATCAGAGATGAACCAGATTGTTCAGCCCTTACCCCTTGAAACATCCTGCTTTTAACCCTGAACTGACTGTAAAATGAAGGATCAATATCATCAACTGTAATCTGACACTAGATCCATCCACTGAAAATCTAAATTTCAGTGGCAGACATGTTTGCCCCCAATCAGGGCCACATATCCCAACACAAGGATTAATAGAACTTTATCCAAGGATTTATCCATGAAGTGCTATGTTATTATCCAATAAGCAGAGATACTGTGGTTTATAATCACCCACATTAGCACTTAAACCGAGTACACAACATTACTTTTCTACCAAGATGAAGGACACTCCACCTACAGATTGAAAGACTTCTCCAGAGCCTGTTTCACAACATGCCTAATCCACAGGATTTGAACTATATAGGAGCAATCACAAGACGTGACCTATTAACTATAGTTTTATTTTAGATTTTTTTGCAGATTTTGCACTTTATTAATTCTAGCTTGTTAATTATCTCTGGGTTGCCCCCAGATCCCGGCTTCCCCCCTGTGTGAACGGGGTACAAATTACCATTTTCACACTTTTTGTGTGAAATGGTAGGGGTACATCCGTACCCCGTTACCATTTTACACAGGGGGGAGGCCGGAATCTTGGGGTCCCCTTGTTAAAGGGGGCTTCCAGATTCCAATAAGTCCCCCACAACCACCGGGCAAGGGTTGTGGGGATGAGGCCCTTGTCCCCATCAACATGGGGACAAGGTGCTTTGGGGGGCTACCCCAAAGCACCCTCCCCATGTTGAGGGCATGTGGCCTGGTACGGTTCAGGAGGGTGGGGTGCTCTCTTATCCCCCCTATTTTCCTGCAGCCTGCCAGGTTGCATGCTCGGATAAGGGTCTGGTATGGATTGGGGGGATCCCCAAGCCATTTTTTTTTATTTTGGCGTGGGGTTCCCCTTAAAATCCATACCAGACCTGAAGGGCCTGGTATGGAATTTGGGGGGACCCCCACGCAATTTCTTTTTAAATTTTGGTTCGGGGTTCCCCTTAATATTCATACCAGATCCAAAGGCCTGGTAATGGACTGTAGGGGAATCCCATGCCGTGTTTTCAATTACTTTTATGTATATTAGCGGGACCGACAATTCATTATATCCGCGAGTACTTTTAAATTACTTTTTTCCTTTAGAAATGTGATTTTGTGCAGGGACTGTTGTAAACACGGGAAACATGCACCACTTTACAGGCATACTATAGCCACACCCCCCCTCCCCCAGGTACAAAATTTAAAGGAAAATTTCACTTTTATTGTTTCACTGTAAGCATTATTAAAATCACTGCTCCCGAAAAAACTGCAGTTTTTTAAAACTTTTTTTTGCATTGATACATGTCCCCTGGGGCAGGACCCAGGTCCCCAAACACTTTTTATGACAACCGAACCGAACTGGGGGGTGTTCAGCTCATCCCTATAGGCCAATTTCACTCCTTAATGTGGACATCAAAATGTTTTCCAAAATTTTAGCTAATAGATTACTACCTCTACTACCTTCCATTGTCTCTGGAGATCAAGTCGTATTTGTCCCTGGAAGAGAAGCCAGGGACAATACTTTAAAAGCCATCAACTTACATCATCACATCACATCATCAAACCAAAAAGGCTTCTTCCTTTCCCTGGATGCGGAGAAGGCATTCAACAGGGTAGACTGGGACTCCGTGTACACACGGTTGGATTTTCCGACAACAAATGTTCGATGGGAGCTTGTTGTCGGAAATTCCGTACCGTGTGTAGGCTCCATCGGACATTTTCCATCGGAATTTCCGACAAACAAAATTTGAGATCTGGATCTCAAATTTTCCGACAACAAAATCCGTTTTGGTAAATTCCGATCGTGTGTACACAATTCCGACGCACAAAGTTCCATGCATGCTCTGAATCAATTACGAGACGGAAGCACTCGGTCTGGTAAAACTAGCATTCGTAATGGAGAGAGCACATTCATCACGCTGCAATTTTTAAAATCTTTTAATGCAGCGCATTCTCTTCTTCTTTATAATGCTAGAATAATGAAGTTGTTTTGCTGCTGATATTCACACAGAGTTCTGACAACCTGATTTCTTTATTATTTCTTGTGATCTCAAGAATAATTGTATTTTTTTATTTTTTTCGTCAGATCTCCATAATAATGTTTAGAATTTTGTTTATATTTTTTGTTTTTTTTTTCATCCAGATAGCCTATTTTTTTCATTTTCTTTCAAGTTACCACAACACCATTATTATCTTGTATTTTTTAACCTCAAGGAGGTTGGTGTTGGTGTCCCTTGTAAATTTGACATTGTATTTTTGAAATGTACCTGCCTACTCACAAACAAACTGTCCTTTTTGAAGTAAAACACATAGGCAAGTTTTTGTGAAAAAGAAATAGCCATTTAGTCTGGGTCATAACAAAATAAAGAGGAAGGCAACGCTGGAGAAACTGGTGAAATTTGCGAAGCCTTTGTACCCCAGGGCACACATCAATTATTTTACAGTCAAAATTGGTGGCCTGAGGAGTCCTTATAATAGTGAGCACAATCACAATCCGGTTCAGGACTACAAGAGATCAGGAACAGCAGCAGATGACATATCTGTCCCCAGGCTGTGGTCTTACAACAGCCTGCGTCTTTTGTCAGACCAGACTGAACCCAGGCCATCACTTTCTTGTCTTCCTTCCACGCTTGCTTCCAGGCTGTGGCTCTGGTGTTGTAGTTGTGGCAGGAGGTGGAGGAGGAGGAGGAGGACCATGGTTGAACTCACAAACGTGGCTTTGGCTTGTGAGTTCGCCCCTCAACCCCTTATTTAGGGCTTGTAACATAACTTCCTCACATAAGAGGCGTTGGCCCTCCTCCATTTCATGCATTTTGCAGGCTGCCATGTAGGCATAGTCCTCTTGATTATTGGGGGGGGGGGGGTTCTGAGGGCCGCAGTAGCCTTCCGAAATAGGCCAAGTGCTGCCTCCTCCAGGTTACTCCTCTTCCTGGGACTTTTTTTTGGAAGGCGGAGGGGAGGGCCTGGGATTCGGGCAGGCTACTGGGCCCGGCCACCTCCTGGCAGCCACTTACCCCCGCCTCCTCCTGGCTGAGACTTTCCTGTGTATGAAAAAGGGACATAGTTTTATTTTTCAGTTCATAAATCATACACAATTTTCAGCTCATGACTGTTGCAAATTGAATGTTAATAAATAGAAAAGACTATCATTCTGACCCCAGCATTTTTCATTCTTGTCCCAATCATTTGTGGCCACTACTGTCTATTGATATGTAAAACACTTCGTAAAATCAGAAATTACTGATCAATAATAACATCTAGTTAACATCATTAATTATTTGACTAGAAATATGTTGAACAATGCTATACCTGGCTCAAGCTGGGCTCCTCCACTTCTTCCTGGGTGGAAGGCCCAGGTTGGACATCGGAAGCCTCAGCTGAGTGAAAGTGCTGGCCTGGGTTCAGTCTGGCCTGCCAGAAAATGCAGTCTGTCATAGAACCACAGTCAGGGTACATAAATGTCATCTGCTGCAACTCCAGATCTCTGGGAATCCTGGACCTTCTTGCGCTCCCTATTATAAGTGCTCCTCATGCCACCAATTAGGGCCTTCAAATAGGGGATGTCTGCCGTGGGGATCACCGGCTTCACAAATTCCAGCAATTGATCCAGCGCTGCCTTCCTCTTTGGTTTATTGTTATAAAAGGGGTGGTTTACCAGACAGGGCAGCTCCCTGTACATATCAAGAAATATGGGGATAAAGTCCTCATCATTGAACAGATCCATTTTCTCTGCAAGACACAACACAAAACAAACCCTAATGTCAGGCTAAACTCTCCTAATCTTGTCCCAATATAGGCCTCAATCTATAAGCAGTATAGGCCACTGATGCACCAAGTTAAAATTGTACCTTCGTTCTAACGATCAGCGCTTCCGATACTCCTTCCTCTGCTCACAGATCGTACGTACGACGCATGCGTGTTACGCTTTATATACACTGCGCATGCGTGAAACTCCACCGCCCCTGACGTTCTTTCTAGTCTATTCCCTGTCCCTTGTCTTTCGGCGCAGTGGGAGAGCACATGGCGAAGAAAGTGCAAGTGCATGCAGAGGAGAGCAGCGACGAGGACGATGACAAAATCCCGGAGCCACAACGTCCCGATCCAGGAGGAGATTTAAGGCCTCTAATATGTCCTTTGGTGAGATGGTGGAGATGGTGGACATCTTGAAGAGGGCCAACTATGATGGGAAGCATGGACCTTACCCAAACCTAAATGTGAGAAAAAGACCAAGATCATGGCTAAAGTTGTGAAAAGTCTGCAGAAGAATTTTGGGGTACGGCGATCCAAGGATCAACTGAGGAAACGATGGTCAGACCTCAAATTGAGGGAGCAGGATCAGTACAGAAGAATCAAGAGAGTGTTGCAAAAAAGTAAGTATTTTGTCGTGTGTTCCTATTATTATTATTACGTTCATGCTGCTCCATGTGATTTTCTTTACTGTTGTACAGTTTAAAATGGCAAGTTTTAGGTTCGTGGGCACAGTAAATCGTTCGTAGTAAACATTGTTCATTCGCCCACTAATACAATGTTTTTGGCAGATCCAGGTTAACTACATTTGTTCAGGCCTATTAGTATTAAAATAAGTTTGTTGTCTGTAATGGGTTTGTGAAATGCAAACTTGATTCAGTGTAAGGAGAGGACACTCAGCAGCTGTTTACACATCTGGACGCAGGAGCACTAGTGTGGGACACCAGAACACCCTTTTTAGGGTGTCCCACACAGGTGCTCCAGTGGATACTAGGGGTGTCTCCATGGGGGAAAAATGTACAAAAAAGGTAAGTATTCCAGCTTTATAAAGGGAAAAAATAATGTCTTCAGCTTGGAACTCTGCCAAAAAAGACAATTGTACGACACTTCCAAGCAATGTTTCATATTACTATTTCTCGCATCAAAGATCTGTGTGCTAAGTATACCTTTTTTTTTATTCACATAGGGGAGAAAAGACTCGGGATGTCTGAGGTCACCAGGGACCCCCAACCTCCTAAAGAAAAGGAAATCCCTACACCACAACCAGAAGATGTGGAGGAGGGAGAGGTTTATGAATTGGGCGAAATAGTGACCACAACAGGTGAGTGTCTAAGGCCACAGCTTTAGGTAATAGATGGATGCCTGCATATTTATAATACATGTGTTTTTTTTTATTTTAGGTGATGTGGATGTTGTGGAAGAAGAATCTCATTTCACAAGTGCAAGTGCACACGTCCTCATCGGGGAGATCATAGTGTGCAATTGTGATTTACAGAAGATCAAGGAAGACATCAATGATGTGGAAAAAAAGACTCAAAAACATCATTGATGTTTTAGGCAGAATGTAAAACACCCCAAAATTGTTCTAGTTTGTTTGTATTTTTATTATTTTCCCACATTTTAAATATTTTTTAGAAAGCCAAATTTTGAAGACGCACACAGAGTGTCAAAATGTGCTATCTGCCATCACGGGATATCAAGGTATGCGTTTTGGGGGTGCAACCCCTTCCTCGCAACTAAAGTAGATGAGAGGAAGGGGTTGCACCCCCGAAACATGTAAATTGATCACCCATGATGGGAGCTAGCACATGTTGACATTAGGCATGGGATCAGGAGGGAAATCCCCATTTTGACTCTCAATTTGTGTGCATCTTCAAAATTTGGCTTTCACAGGGGTGACATCACCCCATCTGATGAAGGCAATATCAACACAGTTTGGACATACTAATGTCTGATATTGCCTTCACTTTGTCAAAGTTGAACTTTGTAAGTTCCTGAGTTGTGTATTGTTTTATGGTTTTAAACATGCCTGTTTTAACACAAAAAAGGTACTGTCAAAAACAAAAATGTTATTACTAAAATATGTCGGTTTGTTCAAAAACCCTTTTCTAACGCACATGTGAATGTGCACAGAGTAAAAAGTTTTCTGCTCAACAATGTGTGGCTTCTTCTTTCAATGCTCAATATCATTTTTTGGACTAAGTTGGTGTTTACACTGAAATGGGGGTTATTTACTAAAGGCAAATCCACTTTGCACTACAAGTGCACTTTCAGTGCAGTTTCAAGTGCAGTTTCATGTGCACTTTTGCAGTGCACTTGGAGTGCAAAGTGGATTTTCCTTTAGTAAATAACTCCCCCAGTGCTTTATAATTTGCCACAATCATGCCATTTTCGTGACTCACCAACATTCATTCATGGTGCTGAAAATGATGTATATTTTTATCAGTAATGCATTACATACATTAACAACAAAAACAAGGTGTGTGTGTGTGTAGCAGACCCACAACATAATAATATTTTGCTGAAGAAGAGATTGTCACCTCATGTATCAAATAAATTACATTTGCACTATTGAAGAAAATGGCCAAAAAGAAAAGCCCATTGGCTAACCTAGGAGACAGCTAAAAGAAACACAAGCAGTAAATCAGTTTCAGTTTAACTAAAATATTTATTTTTAAAATGTTTCCTAAACATTTTCTGGCATATAAATGGCCCCCCTACCTGCAAAGTACTCAACATTCTTCTGTCTTACTTAGCGGGCGCTTTGGGGGGGGGGGGGGGCAAGCCAGGACGGCCAGCTTCAAGCGCCATCAGGGTTTCTTGTTGAAGTCCGGCCTCAGGCCCAACTGAGGAAACATAGTTCATTGAATTTCTCCTTAAATAGTTGTGGAGAATGAGGCATGCAAGGATTATATGGTTAAGCTTATATTCCGCCATGTTGATTGCCGCAAGGAATAGGCGGAAACCGGCTGGCCATTATCCCGAAAGCGTTCTCCACCACTCTTCTGGCTCTGGCCAGCTGGTAGTTAAAAACCCTCTGGTCCGGGGTGAGGGTCCTCATGGCTTCAAAACGGTCGGCTGGTCCGAACGAACTAACAGAAAGCACTGAAAAACAGAAAGGCCTGAGAAGAGCGAACTGAAAATCAGAAACGAAGAGCAGACAAGAACGCACTGAAAATCAAATACGTAATATAAAATATGCACTGAAAAACAAATGCGAACTGACTACACGCACTGAAAACCAGATACAAACTCACAAGCACAAACTGAAGAGCAGTAACGATCTGAAAAGCACGAGGCTGAATTTTCACTTTAATATCAATTTTTTATGTCGCGCTAAATCATCAGTTTTCTACTTTTGTGAAGTTCACTTTATTGCTGAAAAGTGGAAATTTTTTAGTTTGGTGTTTCTTTGTTTTTTTTATAGGCTGTGATACGCCATTTTTCAGGTTTTATATATTGTGTTTTTTTTATGTTACACGACTCCACTTGTTTATAAGGTTATATATATTACATATATCCCTTCTTGGAAGCTTTCTTCTAAGTGAGCATATTTCCATAGCGCTGCATTTTTTATTTCTTCCCTCAACATATCCCTACCATGATCCCTAGTCACACAATGCAAGGAAAATATCCCCTTCCAATGGCAGTCAGATGCAATAACCTATCTTGGCATACAACTACCCACCAAACTGACAGAGCTATATGCGAAAAACTACCTACCAATATTGAACAAACTGACAACTGACCTTAAAAATTGGAATAGACCAGTGTTCTCATGGTTTGGAAGGGCGGCTATATTGAAAATGAACGCATTATCAAGAATGTTGTATATATTATAAACAGTACCAATACAGATACCGCAGGCCTTCTTCAAAACCTATAGAAGCCTTAGGTCCAACTTAATTTGGGGAGGACACAAACCCAGAATAAAATACACACAATTAGCCTTGCCCAAACACCTAGGTATTGGCCTCCTGGACCTCCTAAATTATTATAAGGCAGTGCATTTGACTAGAATACTCGACTGGAATCTACACGCATCTTCAAAACATTGGGTGGGCCTGGAAGATTTATTTTCAAAACTACACCTTGAATCATTACCATGGATACTAGAACGCCATACCCCCCCCCCCCCCCCAGAGCTTAAATCACACCCACTTATCAGGCCAACCACACAATGCTTTAGCAAGATTTGTAAACAATCCCCCCAGACTATACCAGGCCCATTTTCTCCAATAAGAATGAACCCTGACTTCCCCCCAGGCATGGCAGCTGACTTTTTAACACAACATTGGTCAGAGGAAAGAGTCCTAGCTTATCACTTCTTTGACCAAGTTAAACTCTACGCCTCCCCTCTCCTCTATACGCGGTTTGACAGACCCCCGATACCACCATGGACATACCTGTTAATCACACATTACCTAGGAACATTAAACAAGAAATCTTCATGCTCTAGACAGCTGACGCCTTTTGAACACCTCTGTTCCCAGACGTCCCTCCAAACACACTTGATTTCTGCCACATATTCCCTTCTTTTCATGGACTGTCACCCCAATAACCCTACAATGTGTAAAATATGGGAGAAAGACCTGTCATTATCTCTAACACCAGTAGAATAGGGTAACATTTACCTCAACATCCACAAAGGGTCCATTAATGTATCAACTCAGGAAAACGGATACAAAATCCAATCCCTCTGGTACCGCACACCTAAACTACTACACAAATTCAACTCAGCAATCTCATATTCCTGCTGGAGATGTAATATACAACCTGGCACATTGATTCACATTTGGTGGGAATGCCCACAAATCCAAACCTTTTGGAAAGAAGTGCATAACTTCCCTTGTTACTTCATATAACATGGAATGGTCACCAGCTCAATTTCTCCTACACCATTCAAATCTATCACATCGCACCTACCACAAATCCCTGGCAATGCACATGGTAAATGTGGCAAAACAGTGCATGCCCATACATTGGAAGTCCCAAATCATCCCGTTGCTAAAAGAATGGTTCTGCAAAATCGAAAGAATTGCAGAGTTAGAGGAATTAATTCACATAGCACGAGACTCCCCCAGCAAATTTGGCATAAAATGGGCATGCTGGAAACACTTTCAGACCACACCGGAATATTCCCTTTTAAACTCTCCAACCAACCAAAACTGATTCTCAAACACACCTAAACCAGGAAACTGGACTTCCTATGATTAAAAGCACCGTTCCCTCCTCACAACCCCATAGAAGTCTACAGACATCGGAAGGATAGCCCCATCAGGAGGGAAGCAAGGAACGGTCAACCTTATTCACAGAAGCATTAACCTTGTCCTCCCTCACACCCCCCTCTCTTATAGCCCCTCATCATATCCAGGGTTAGCTCCTCTCCTTATTATCAAAAAACCCCAGCATTTGCACACAAAATCTCACCCCTCCTACACTTTAGGTCCCATTCTCCCTACCCTCCTACATTCCATCCCCTCCCTCTCCTCTCCACAACTAGCGACCCTAACAGGTTACCAGTAGCTACATACCACACACATATCGTACTCGACCCTCCTACTACACTTCGAGAACACCTACAAGCGCACATAGAGATGACCTAGATGGTCAACAAAGAGACCGACTGATTAAACTCTCACAATACCGGAAACAGGTCTCGACCTACGAGCGACACCCCCACATCCACAGACCCTACCTTGGATGATACAACGGTTACAAAAAGTTACCACAAAGTTATGGATTTGATTTAAATAACAGAATCATTATAATTGAAATGCTACCCACTTCCGAACGGACAATATTCCTAAACTACATAATCACGACTTCCCCACAGTATACCATGCCACTACAAATATCTCCAAATCGAAAGGGGTTTCTATATTATTGTCCAAACATTGCCCATTACTGGTCTCTGACATCAAGCAGGATAGCAACGGTAGATACCTTTTCATCAAATATAAAGGGGGGGGGATAGAGGGATAGGGATTATAGCGGTGCAAAAAATGCAGTATAGAGTGGTCAGGGTTGACTAACAATTCAATGCTCGAATCTTAATAAAGATTTTTTTAAACAAAATAATTTTATTACATATAATTACAATCATATTATAGACAATACATAATAGAAAAGAAATAATATTATACAAAGTAAACAATAATAAATCTAATGGAATTAGCAGACAGTTTTATGTTTCCCAGTAGCGGCGAACCGTTTTAAAAAAATCAACACAGAATAGTTGATCTGTTCAGAAGTACCAATTAAATTAAAGAGTAATTCATGATTACAGTAAATATGATAACCTGGAGTAGGCTTTGCAGGCCTTAGTAGACAGTTCCGACATGTTTCGCCATAACAATGGCTTCCTCAGGGTGGGCCTACTGTACAAGATTGGTATATCTAATGTAAAGGAAAGTTTCATAATTAGTAATTTGTAATGAACAGATACTGCATCCCCCAGTTAAATAAGGGTTTTTACCGGGGAAAGGCAAAGAGGGGACCTAATAGGGTTATCCCGAAAGCACCCCCACAGCCGGCCCCCAACAGGTGGCAAAAAGGAGAACCCCATAGCTCAACCAGGACTTACCCAAATCGGTGTAGAATGGTAAAGAGAAGGACACTAAGTCGAAATATGGAATGAAGTCGTCCAATGGGAGGCCTTCAATGCATAGCAGAAGGCAAGTGAGGCCTGGCCAGAGAAAATTTAAATATAAGTCAAAGAGGTCCATAATTAAAGGAATTAATTATATTTTTATAAGGAAAATGCACAGTGTTGTTAGTTTATGGTCAAACGGTCCATAAACATATAACCTAACACTGTGTAAAACGGACTAATGTCTCTAATACTTACTTAATTAGACTATAGACTCTTAAAACACAATTATAAAGAAGTTGAAAGGACCTTAAGGATAGTATAATGATGATAGAGAGGGGCACCTGAAACGAAATAGTATGAGAAACTTAGAATAAAGAATCAATAAGGTAAGTTAAATCTCGCTAATTGGTTGAAATAGCGTACCTGATTAGGCATGTAATCATATATGAGGTCTATGAGAGTGAGGTGTTGAAAGACACCCTCAAGATGGGAGCGGTGTCAGCGGGAGCAAAGTCCCTGTAGAAACTAAGAGAATAAGAATAAGTTATAACAGAGTTTAGTGTAGGGCAGTTGATTAGGTGAATGAAGAGGAGTTGCTTACTTGTGTCACAAGAAGAGGAGTACGTCAGGTGCCTCGTAGGTCCAGTGTTGGACTGAATAAAGTGCCGGCTTTTATCTTACCACTCACCTGACGTACTCCTCTTCTTATGACACAAGTAAGCAACTCCTCTTCATTCACCTAATCAACTGCCCTACACTAAACTCTGTTATAACTTATTCTTATTCTCTTAGTCTCTACAGGGACTTTGCTCCCGCTGACACCGCTCCCATCTTGAGGGTGTCTTTCAACACCTCACTCTCATAGACCTCATATATGATTACATGCCTAATCAGGTACGCTATTTCAACCAATTAGCGAGATTTAACTTACCTTATTGAGTCTTTATCCTAAGTTTCTCATACTATTTCGTTTCAGGTGCCCCTCTCTATCATCATTATACTATCCTTAAGGTCCTTTCAACTTCTTTATAATTTTGTTTTAAGAGTCTATAGTCTAATTAAGTAAGTATTAGAGACATTAGTCCGTTTTACACAGTGTTAGGTTATATGTTTATGGACCGTTTGACCATAAACTAACAACACTGTGCATTTTCCTTATAAAAATATAATTAATTCCTTTAATTATGGACCTCTTTGACTTATATTTAAATTTTCTCTGGCCAGGCCTCACTTGCCTTCTGCTATGCATTGAAGGCCTCCCATTGGACGACTTCATTCCATATTTCGACTTAGTGTCCTTCTCTTTACCATTCTACACCGATTTGGGTAAGTCCTGGTTGAGCTATGGGGTTCTCCTTTTTGCCACCTGTTGGGGGCCGGCTGTGGGGGTGCTTTCGGGATAACCCTATTAGGTCCCCTCTTTGCCTTTCCCCGGTAAAAACCCTTATTTAACTGGGGGATGCAGTATCTGTTCATTACAAATTACTAATTATGAAACTTTCCTTTACATTAGATATACCAATCTTGCACAGTAGGCCCACCCTGAGGAAGCCATTGTTATGGCGAAACATGTCGGAACTGTCTACTAAGGCCTGCAAAGCCTACTCCAGGTTATCATATTTACTGTAATCATGAATTACTCTTTAATTTAATTGGTACTTCTGAACTGATCAACTATTCTGTGTTGATTTTTTTAAAACGGTTCGCCGCTACTGGGAACCTTAAAACTGTCTGCTAATTCCATTAGATTTATTATTGTTTACTTTGTATAATATTATTTCTTTTCTATTATGTATTGTCTATAATATGATTGTAATTATATGTAATAAAATTATTTTGTTTAAAAAAATCATTAAAATTGGTACATTACATGATACCCAGACCTATCACATTAGCGAACGTGTATGCACCCAATGTACGCCAGGTTCCATTCTTCAGAGAAACTCTGCACTTGCTTACAGAATTCCACTCTGGTATTATCATTTTAGGTGGAGACTTCAACGTAACGCTCACACCTGCCCTAGACTCGTCCACCGGGTCTTCTACCCTACCATACAGAGCTTTAAGAGATATTAAAAAGGGGCTTCAGGAATTGACCCTCCATGATACTTGGCGTACCCTTCATCCCAACGAAAAGGATTTCACATTCTTTTCTCCCCCACATAACAAATATTCCAGACTCAACCATTTTTTCATTTCCCAAGCCGACCTACCGCTCCTTACGAAAGCAACAATAGACCCAATGATTCTTTCAGATCATAATCCGATCTCCATGACACTATCTATACCGTTTGCCCGAAATCCTAATCCCATTTGGCGCCTGGACAACTCTTTACTGACTGACATATCCAATGTCCAGAAGCTTAACACTAGACTTGCCCAATTTTTTCAAGAAAACCCCATCACGGACTGCACGCCCCCGACCACGTGGGCGGCTCACAAATGTGTAATTAGAGGTGAACTCATCTCAATGGCTGCGCATAGGAATAAATAAAGACGACAACGCATCTCAACCCTTTCAGCTAAGATACATGCTCTAGAGCGCCTACATAAAGCATCCCTGGCACACCAAACTCTTGCGGACCTCATACTAGCCAGGGAAGAACTTAAAGACTTAAACGCAAATATCTGTTAACACAGAAATTATTCTATGAGTTTGGTAACAAAACAGGTAAAATACTTGCTAGAGCACTTCAACGTAAAAAAGCTTCTACAACAATACATAAAATTATTGACCCTGATGGTACAGCACACGTGTCCCCAGAAGACATCTCCAATCAGTTCCTCTCATACTTTTCTAAACTATATAACTTACCACAGACTGACTCATTGACCCACCCCTCTCATAGACAAGACCTTATCTCGACCTTTTTAACGCAATTTGGTATCCCCCAGATCTCTGCAACAGACTCTGAAACCCTAATTGTCCCTATCACAATAGAAGAAACTAAAGCTACGTTAACACAACTTAAATCTGGCAAAAGCCCTGGCCCCGACGGGCTGACTGTTAGCTATTACAAGACTTTCTTCGACGTACTCGCAACCCACCTCACTACGACCATTAACTCTCTTGCCTCCCCCGACTCGGTTCCCAATGACCTCTTGGAAGCACATGTCACACTGATTCCCAAGCCAGGCAAAGACGACACTATTGTATCTAATTATAGGCCCATTTCGCTTCTGAACGTGGACATAAAATTGTATGCCAAAATCCTTGCCAACCGCATTCTTCCGCTTTTACCTAAATTGATTTCCCTGGATCAAGTGGGCTTCGTCCCTGGAAGAGAGGCCAGGGATAATACCATTAAAGCCCTTAACATTCATCGCTGGCTCTCGCACAAATCTACCCAACGAGGATTCTTTCTGTCGCTGGATGCAGAGAAGGCGTTCGACAGGGTGGCATGGGACTACATGTCCGCTACACTTACAGCCTTGGGCTTCCCTACTAAATTTGTACAAATGATACTATCTTTGTACTCACATCCGACAGCTCGATTACGGATTAATGGCCGCCTGTCGAGCGCCTTCTCTGTCTCCAATGGCACCCGCCAAGGATGCCCGCTATCGCCCCTCATTTTTATTCTTACCTTGGAACCCCTCTTGAGGAAACTTAAGGCTAACCCGGACATATCCGGGATAGAGGTTCACAATCAACAATTCAAGCTAGTGGCTTACGCGGATGACATACTCCTCTTTCTGTCAAACCCACTCACATCCCTACCCAATCTCTTAAAGGACTTTGCCCTATTTAGACAAATATCCAACTTGCAGATCAATTTTTCTAAATCTAAAGCCATAAACATCTCCCTACAGCCACAAACTGTAGCCCAATGTAAATCTAACTTCCCCTTCACTTGGGAGGACAAATCCCTTACATATCTGGGAATCCAACTACCTGCCAACATGTCTGACCTCTATAGCCTAAACTACCTTCCAATACTACAAACGATTCAACATGACCTCCTCAAGTGGACCTCGGGGCATTTCTCATGGTTTGGGCGTGCTGCCATACTAAAAATGAACATTTTACCCCGCATACTGTATATTCTACAAGCCATACCAATCAATTTACCCAACTCTTTTTTCACGACTTACAAGCGACTATGCCGTAACTTCATATGGGCAGCAAAATCACCTCGGATTAGCTGGACTACGCTCACACTTCCAAAATCTAAAGGGGGTTTGGGCCTCCCCGACATCCAAAAATATTATTATGCTTGCCATCTCACGAGAATAATTGACTGGCATATCCACACAATCTCCAAAGATTGGATTAAAATAGAAGACTCTTTCGACACTACCCCTCTCGCCCACTTGCCGTGGATTTCGGGATCTAAAATTCCCAACATCTACTCCTCTCACCCCCTCACGGGCGCTGCCCTACAACCCTTCAAAAATATATCTCGATCACTTAAGTGGACCCCATCCCCAGGCCCTTTGACCCCATTGCAAGGAAACCCAGACTTCCCCCCAGGGATACCCTCTCGAAATTTGACCAATAATTTAGAACCCCTTCTACTTAGAGCCTCTAATTTCTTTCATAACGGCACCCTACTCTCCTTTCAGGACATTCTATCGCATTTCCCTGATCATCACATTCAGTTTTTCAATTTTCTCCAAATCCGACATTTTCTTACAGAGGTTCCTACCACAGCTCTATGGTCCAGGGATCTCAATCATTTTGAAACTCTCTGCACCGCCGACTCCCCCCAACGACATCTCATATCACAAACGTACGCACTCCTGTTTGAAGGTTTTGATATCAAGCAGAACACCATAATAAAGGCCTGGGAAAGGGAACTCGACATTGATCTCTCTAGTATGGATTGGGAACGTATCTACCACTGTATTCACAAAAACACTATCAATGTCTCAGCACAAGAAAACTCGTACAAAATTTATGCCAGATGGTACCGAACGCCAGACATCATACACAAATACCACCCCGAAATTCCGCCAGTATGCTGGAGATGTAATCTTGAAACGGGCACTATTTTTGGTGGGATTGTACTCTAATCCAAGTCCATACTACTATATCACACATTTCCACATATGATGTAGACTTTACACCCGCTCAATTTCTCTTGCAACATCTTTCACTCCCTCACTCAGTATATAAAAAATCCATCCTTCCACACTTACTCAATGCAGCTAGACAGTGCATACCATCTCGTTGGAGATCTACGACTCCACCAACTGTCACAGACTGGTTTCGACGTATTGACAAGATCTCTGAGATGGAGAGTATCATTCATCAAGCCAGAGACACTCCAACCACATATAGTAATATATGGTCCTGTTGGCTGCAATTCAAGACCTCACAATCCTATCAGGAACTTCTTTCTTCCCCTTAAAGGTGCATCTGCGGTTCGCTGTTCTGACCTTCATATAAGGACTCCGTCTTGCCCTGGATCCGTTATGCTATGCTGACCTCCTGCTAGTGACCTATTTTACAAAAGCGGTCCCCATACTATGGGACTTCATTCCCTTATATCCTGTAGATCCCCTAATGGTCTTCGAATAGATTTGTATCTGTCCTCCACCTTCTATCCCACTTCATCATACTTCCTATCACATCAGGCTTCTGATCCTCGGTATTGATCATGTCTCTACCCCAGCATGGTCTGAGTTTCCTAAGCTCATCTCACACCTTTTAGTCCGCCACCCTTCTCATACTTTCTACTCCTCCGTCTCCCTCTCCTCCAGCACAGCATGTTCCCAATTGGGGTGCTGGGGTTGAGAGGGATCCGCACCGGACCTACTCCACGACCCACACACCCTTACACATGCCTTAGACCCTTGATGAAACTGTATATGGTTGGGTCGTAATAGCTTATGCTCTAATATGATTTTGTCCAAAATTCGACTTGGTAATAGGATAAACTGAATTTTCACATATACTTGTTTTAGGTTACTGTTATGTTACGTTTACAACTTATATCGCTTGTTTGCGTTGTACTGTATAAGATATGCAACCTTACCATCTGCTCTCTCGCTTACCTGTTATAATTCAAGTGAACGCCCTAAAAGGATGTATAATGTATGTACTTACTTCTATGCATTCCATAAGGATTTATTATATTTGTTGTTGTTTTATCTTTCTCAATAAAAACTTTATTGGAAAAAAAAAATATTGTATTTGTTGTTGTTTTATCGATTGTTATTTATCTTTCTCAATATTTCTGTAAAATAACACATGTTAACTTGTTTGTTTGAGTAAGCAAATAAAAAACCTTTTGGAAAAACAAAAAAAAAACCTCTTTGCAGTCCGGGTGTGTTATAGAGCATGGTGCTGTTTACAGAATTGTGAACTCCAGCAACAGGGAACCCAAGAAATCAGTGGCTCCTTTGGGGCTAAGTAATACAACAATAAATGAATAGACCTTTAAGAGAACCTGTCTTTTCACCATGCAGGGTAAGGCAACAGGTTCACTTTAATGATGATAACACCACTAGGGCATACTCATCTTCACTATTCGTCCACTACTTTTGACCACCTGGAATGAAGAACATTTAACTCTGTAATTCTGGATATGGTGGAGCATGTGACTCACTCCCCTTCCTCTTATGTGGAAAGCGTTATTGGCTGCTTAGGCAGCAGGCACTTTAAAATGGGGGGAAGGAAATCATTCTCAGCCATATGTAATCTTCAGGTCATGACTTGCCATGTCTTCGCTCTCAGTGGCCAAAGAAAGGAATCACCATAGTTCTAATCATACCTCCCCATAGTCATAATAGGATCATGCTTGCCTTTCTGAAATTTTAATTTATGCAGATGGAAAATCAAATATCGGTTGAGTGATTACATTTATTGTATTAAATTGCTATGACTGAGGTGGGCGCAGAATGGGCAAGTGTCCATTAATTTACATGCCGTCTATACAAAATGCGTGTTAAAAGTGTCTACGAAGCTGTGAAAAACTGTCTATAGAGAGTATAAGTTTTTATCTGCATTTAAAGACCATTTAAATGTTAATGTAATAACATTTGGTATAAGACTTTTGTGGTGAGGTGTCTATATACTGATCTGCAGTGTGATGTCACTCTGCCAGAGCATTGTCAGATAAAAAAAGTTGCATGTCTTATTAATATAGTATTTTTGAGAAATTGTTACTAATAGAGCACATTTGACAATAAACAATTAGATATACGTGTTAAAGTGATGTACCAGTCACAATTTTGGGTTATTCATAATTTTTTGGACAAGTGTTAGTAAAACGTACTTTTGGTTTAGATGCCCATCATAAGAGTAAGTGAGGAACAAGAAAATTCTGATGGCAGGTCTGTCTGCTGGAATCACTGGAAAATAAGAGTAGCGGCAATCAATATAACCAGTTTTAAATTCCTAAAAGGCTAAGTCCATCCGAAGTTAATCTATATATTTTCTTGTGGGCGTACCCTTTAGAGGTTAGCATTCGGAAAAATCTGTCCACCTTGAGAGACCAGTCCTGCAAATGATATAATAAAGGTATTGCAGGTATAAAGATGCATACCTTCTAACTATCCAATTCATCTAAGAAGAGGAAGGTCAGGGAAGGTGAACTATGAAATAAGCTTTTGAAGTAGAGCTTTGAGCTCAGAGCCACAGGCACCTCCGTTTCTCATCTTTCTGTCAAAATCACCTTTTATTCACTGCTTTATACTGACTCAGGAATCCCCACTGGTCTTCGCTTTTCCAGTCTTAATACTAATAATATCCTCACTTTAGATAATGCTTTAAAAGATATCTGATTTATTTTTCAATAACACCTTGTATTACTACTGCAGTTTGGTTATACCCTATTGGAGGTTAATCGCCACAGAGGGTTATACTTACAGAAGGAGAGGCAGGACACATAATGAAAAAAACATATGTTGTCTGTGCGTGCTCTTTTTTAGCTACCAAATTGCATATTTCTGAAAAAAATAACAGTTCTTTTTGGCATTGGGAAAGCTAATAGGTTTTTTACTGTGTCCTATGTCAGGTTACTACGTTGTCCTTCTTAAATCTTAGCCAAGAATATTAAATTTGCTTCAGGAAACATGATAGACCCAACCATTTTAATTTGTCTTGTGACATGTCTGTGCCACTTAAACACATTGTAAAAAAGTATCTGTACCAACGGTAGTGTTTCTCTCTATTTATACATTGTATAAATTAATTTTCAACGGTAACTATAACTTTACTGCATCTGTGGTTGTTGCCAAAAAA
>CM053028.1:427460256-427502848 GCA_028564925.1 Lithobates sylvaticus | reverse complement strand
TTTTCTTTGAATTGGTCAAGCGTATAGTTGTAGAGACCTTCCCTTTTGACTTTTCCTTCCACTTCTGTAATAAATGTATAGCACATACGCCAGTTTGTGGAAGGTTCATGCATGCAAAATGATCTCCTATTTGTACTGTTACAAACATTCAGACTATCTCAAATGCTTTGATGCGAGTGAATTTTAACTCCACTAATTTAGTGGCATTAGATGACATAGTAGCTAGTACGTCAGAATAATTTAACTATTCATTTGAATTGTATAAACCCTGAAGAAGGGATAGAAGGAAGGTCCTGAAAGCTTTCATCTTTAATAAATTAAGTTAGCTTTAAAAAGGAACACTTTGAACTCAAAACCATCTGCGTCAATAGCTAACATGTTACCAGACTGGTAACAGTTGTAAAATATTTTATTAACTGCTTCAATACTGGGCACTTTCACCCCTTCCTGCCCAGGCCAACTGCTGTACCCAAATTACATTTTTGTCATTTTCCTCCCACACATAGAGCTTTCTTTTGGTGGTATTTAATCACTGCTGGGTTTTTTATTTTTTGCTAAAAAGATGAAAAAAATTTGAAAAGTTTGAAAAAAAAAGTTTATCTTAGTTTCTGTCAGTAAATTTTGGAAATATATAATTTATCTCCATCACTGATGTGCACTGATGAGGCTGCACTGATGGGCACTGATGAGGTGGCACTTATGGGCACTGATGAGGCGACACTAAAGGGCAATGATTAGGTGACACTGATGAGGAGGCACTAATATGCCACACTGATGGGCACTGATAGGTGGCACTGATGGGCAATGATAGGTGACACGGATAGGCAACACTGATGGGCACTGATAGGCAGCACTGATGAGCAGGCACTAATGGGCACTGAAAGTCAGCACTGACTGGCATCACTGATGGGCATTTATTGGTGTCACTGATGGGCACTGTTTGGGCTACATTGATAATCGGGCACTGTTGACCAGTGCCCTGATTACCTGTATAGTCTCTGCTGTGAGGAGATACCGCTGATTGTCTTTCCTCGCCTCACAGTCAGTGTGATACACTGTCAGTGTGAGGCGAGGAGAGCCAAAAAGCATCACTCTCGTGTTTACAGCTGATCGGCTGTGATTGGACACAGACGGTCATATGGTTAAAGAGCCGCTTCATCGGGGTCCTAGGGACATGGCGTGATCGCGATGCTGCACGCCCCTGCAGGCGTGCGAAAGCAGTGACAGTGGGGCGACGTTATATGATGTTTCCTCACAAAGAAGAGGGGATCCCACCCACCATCATTTGGCTATACGGTAAGCGGTAGGTAGTTAACCACTTCAGCCCCAGAAGGATTTGCCCCCTTCCTTATCAGGCCATTTTTTGCCATACGGCACTGCGTCGTTTTAACTGACAATTGCGCGGTCGTGAGACATTGTACCCAAACAACATTTATTATCTTTTTTTTAGAAGCTCATTGGTTTCTATGCAGTGAGCCTGATTTTTCACTTTCCAGCTTTAGTAAATAAACCCTGTATGCCTGTATTATAGCGTCTACAAAATAGGGGATAGATTTATGTCATTTTTATTATTTTTACTAGTAATGGGGGCAATCTGTGATTTTTATCAGGACTGCAACATTGCGGTGGACAGATTGGACACGTTTGACACTATTTTGGGACCATTGACATTTATACAGCGATCAGTGCTAAATATAGCCATTGATTACTGTATAAATGACACTGCCAGGGAAGGGGTTTATACTAGGGGGCGATCAAGGGGTTAACTGTGTTCCCTAGGTGTTTTTTATATATTCTTTCTTTTCTCATTTTAGTTTAATTATACAAACATTACTCTTTTACCATCATAATTAATAATACAGTTATTACCTCTTATTTCCCACCCCTCCCACTCCTCCCTCCCCTAAACTGTGTTCCCTAGGTGTGTTCTAACTGTATGGTGAATAGGACTATCTAGGGGAGGAGAGAGATTGGTGTTCATACTTAGTGTGAACACACGATCTGTCTCCTCTCCCCTGAGAGAATCGGGATTTGTGTGTTTACACATACAGATCCCAGCTCTCGCTCTGTCACGAGCAATCGCGGCTGCCCGGCTGTCATCGTGCCCACCGGGTGCGCCCATCATCTCCGGGGACACGCGACAGGTGCGTGCGCGCGCCTCCGGCAGTGCGCATGCGCCTGCTGTCATGTCTTAGAGGAGCGTCATACAGCTACAGCAATTTGCCCAGCTGAGCCATCCTGCCGTAGTATAACTGTGGTGGCTGGTCGGCTAGTGGTTAAAGACTTATGATACTGATGATTATGACTACTATTACAAAGTGTAGTATGTAAAGCTGTGTATGTAAAGCTTGATGGTGCTATGTAAATGCCTCTAATAAATAAATCAATCATTAAATATATCTAAAACAGCAGTCCCCACACAAAAACAGCTCCAGGTCCATGACAATAGCTTGCTTAATAAAATAAATAAATAGAGAGCTTCAATGTCAGCTCCACCTTTTAATTATACAAGCTGTTCAGGAAATGCAATACCACCCTACTCTATGCTGTCCTGCACAGCTAGCTTAAATTATATGTAAGCTCTCCATACACCAAGTGAAGTGAACAGCCTCAGATGATACACAGGGATGAAACAAATCTCCCTACATAAGTTTTACATGTATATCTTCTGTCTTCACCTTTTATACACTGTTTATAAAGTGCACGTCCTGTTAGAATTTTCTCTTCCTGGTTCCCCTGTAGGAGGGGAGTATCGCTATACACTGTAAGAGACTGTGAGACAGCTGATTGGAGGAAAGGCACACACCCCCCTCTCCACACATGCAGAGCTTGTCAAAGGTTATCATGCTGATAACAGAGGAACGGAGGAGAATAAAGCTACGGGACTCAGTGCTTTTAAAAGAGATTAAAAAAAACACTGCAGATATATGTGCCCAGCTCAAATTTCATGAATCGGGTTTACATCCACTTTAACAGAATTTAAATGTGAAAGAAATGTGTGGTCTCACTCTTATACTTACTGAATTCAATTTCGTTTTTTTATTATATTAGACTTTTTTGGCAGTTCTGGGATTTCCCTAAAAGACCAGGGGGTGTCTGGGAGTGTTTGTGGGCTAGCTGAAACTCTTGTTGCCTTCTCATCACCAATAAGCCTGACTTACCAACACTTTTGCAGTCTATATGTTTCTGTACTTTTCTCTTACAAGTGTATTTAGCTGAATATGATATTGACATAAAAACTTTATCAACCCCCTACAGCAATGTAAAGCGAACATCACATCAGCGCTCAAGAGTTACAGGCCATACGAAAGGGACTTGTAAAGTTATTTACTTGTAAATAAAAGACATTTGCAATACTACACTATGCAATCAAGTATGCTGACATATTTCAAAGGATATACCCTCTTCATCAGAGTATAATTAAATTGTTTTATCAATACATGGTGTTTGAGATTATGCACTAGGCTGGTGCACACTTCTTGCTGCCTTTTTGATTTTATCAACCCCCTAACCATGTCAAAGTTTAACCACTTATGCTAATTCTGAGTAGTGTTTTTTAATACTGGGACAATTGTAATTTTGCATTTCTCATACCAATCATAGAGGAAACTTTTTTTTTTGGGGGGGGGAGGTAGGGCCGTATTTAATATTGATTAACTTCCCCCCCCCATGCAGTTTTGCTCTCCACCTGCTGAGAAATACAATAAATAGCAGCTACACTCAAAATCAGTTTACTGAATCAGATCAGGCAGCTATTGCGATTGGTTGCCAGAGGTTACAGTGTATAATTACCGCTCACTGACTGGTTGCTAGAGGTTACAGCACACATTACGGCTCACTGATTCGTTGCTAGAGGTTACAGCACATTATTTCTGCTTGTTGATTGGTTGCTAGAGATTACTGTGGGTATGACCTCAGGGGGGCATGATATACATATCAATGCCGTCGGCCGCCGCTATTTACATATGAATGCCGCCAGCCGCCGCTATTTACATATGAATGCCGCCACTATTTACATATCAATGCTGGTATTTACATGTAAACACAGGGTCTGCAGGTGAGTCATCTGTACACAACAATAGGGAAGAGCTGGGCAGCATTAGTAGCAGCACTTCACACTGAGATATTGGGACACAGCACAGGACTAAAACCTCAAGGGAATTCAAACCAGGATAGTTGGCAAGTATGAGGCAGCTGCTTTGGGCCCCACAACAATGACAGGGCCCAGGGCAGCTGCCCCTTTTGCCCTGCCTTAAAAACGGCCCTGGGGGGGTGCAGGGTTGTGAATTTACTAAAACTGGAGAGTACACATTCTGGTGCAGCTCTGCATAGAAACCAATCAGATTCCAGGTTTTATTGTCAAAGTCGAATTGAACCAGCTGAAGTTAAAATAGGATTGGCCACCATGTGACAACTGTTTTTTTAAATGAAATATAGCCAGAAAAAACACAAAGAAACTAGCAAAACCCATTACAGTGTAGTAAGATATTTTTTTTCATGAAACTCCCATATAATGTGTATTTGCAAACAAAAATTAAAGATATAAAGTAATTAGAAAAGAAACATCACTGGAGAATGGATAAAAAAAAAACAAGTCTTCATTAAATGGGCATAAAAGTCTGTGCAGACAGGTGCCGCTGACTATAAAAAGAGAAATTCACCATGAAGAGAAAGTGCTAAGTCTTCAGGTTTCTGCGGAATCAGCACCAGGAGCAGTCTGCCAAGCTGCAAGCCTTTATCGAAGTGTTTTAACGCTGACGACCATGGAAACCCTTGCGTGTCTTAATGAATATAAAATCAGTATGCTTCTTTGAATACGGACATAGTAAAACATCTGGGAGCCTAAATGTTGTTCTAATTTTGACTGTAAAATTTTAATGATGGAAAAGCAGCGTTTATTTTGCATTCACTCCTGTGAAGAATGAATGGTGGGATTTTTTTTTTTTTAAGAGTGCTTTTATGTTTTGTGTGCCGTGCTTTAGAGGTGCATTGTCCATAGTCTGCTAAGTCAATAGGGAAACATTTGGTGGCTGCATCATTTTACAGCATTACTTCTGTACTCTTTGGCTCCTTTCAAAGGATTAGGTTTTCTTCCTTTCTCTGTTTACTGTATGGATTTTCAAGTCTTACTTTTATAGTCTATCTCCAGCCATTTGCTGTGGCTAAAGATGAACCAGTCTGCTGAATTTGAAATCCTACCCAGGTGGGGATGATTTGTATGAGGCAGATATCTACCATACATTTCCCTTTTATGACATTTTCTTTACTTACACTTTTTTTAACCACTTGCCTACCAGGCACTTACACCCCCTTCCTGCCCAAGCCATTTTGCAGCTTTCAGCGCTGTCGCACTTTGAATGACAATTGTGCAGTCATGCAACACTGTACCCAAACTAATTTTGTATCATTTCTTCACACAAATAGAGCTTTCTTTTGGTGGTATTTAATAACTGCTGTTTTTTTTATTTTTTACCAAAAAAAAGACCAAAAATTAAAAAAAAAATTTTTTTTACTTTTTTTCTGTCAGTAAATTTGGTAACTAAGTAATTTGTTGCCTTCACTGATGTGCGCTGATGAGGCGGCACTGATGGGCACTGATAGGCTGAACTGGTGGGCATTGATGAGGTGGCACTTATGGGCACTGATGAGGCGCCACTTATGGGCATTGATGAGGTGGATTGTTTAAAAGGGAAAAATCGGCGCTAACCGGTGATGATTGATTAACAAGGTACAAATGACCTCAAATAAACACAATGTGCAACAACGTACACAGGTTTGTGGAAGAAAAAAAAATGATATGGAATATATAAACTCCACCTGAAAAAACACTCAAAGGTGATAAAACTTTGCCAGGTGCTGCAACAAAAAAAAAACCTGAATATAGGGTTAAGTGTAAGTGAAAAAGAGCTTCAATTGCGCAACCTAGGTGAGGTTTGGTTGAATGATATAAATAAATAGACCATCAAATGTTACCAACAAATCAATATATAATATAAGTGACAAATAGTGTCATTCATTTCCTGAGGGTAAAAAATATTAAATCACCCAATGACTGAATCCATAAATAAATAAACAAACAGTGTTATGTGAATAAATTAAACAAATGTCCACAGTGTATGAAAACACAATTATATGAGTCAGTGGTGGCTATGGTTATAAGTCCATATATTCTGCAGGATCAAAGCAAAAAACGTCAAGGAATTCCTTCCCAAGTGGTGGGAAATAAGCCAACTTTAACTGAACGGCAACAGTTTTTATTTTTTGCTTAATTTCTTCTAATACAGCCTCCACATGTAATCCCGCAAGCGATATATAAAAATGACCAAATGAACGTTTTAGTTATAAGAGTTTTGATTTTTCCTGATTGTAAGACTCACACATATACCTAAGCCTTCATCGACCATGCATATGTCACTGTCTACATGGTTATCAATCTCTGATTTCTGTTCTTGTTATTGTTGCATTTATCTGTAACTGCCTGTTTAAAACAATAAAATTTCTTCAACAAAAAAAAAAATGACCAAATGGGCGCTTACCAGATCCAAGGATCAAATGGGCATATATCAGAATGAACCTCCACACCGAGCAATATCTCACTCTCTTCCACAGCAAGGACGATCTGCTCTCCAATCAAGGGTGATCACTCTCCTGCTTCGTGCTCAGCTGTTTTCCGTCCACACTACTGGCCTGCTTCACTGGCTGTGAGTGCACCAAAAACTTCCTCCGTCCACCATATAGGCCAAAAAAAACGTATATAGTGCAATAGGTTTTAACACATCAAAGTTTCTTTATTAAAAAGCCCACACATGGCCAACAACCAAATGGGTATGTAAAAAACACAGCAACACTGCAGCATACAAAAAAGTTTTTTCTTAAAAAAGGTAAAAAAAAGTGGTGTATCAATAAAAAATTCCTATATGTTCAGCTGCTCATGCAGACTGTACCGTATGTCTGGTCCTTGGCTCCACCCGACACGTTTCTCTTTACAAAGCATCTACTGGGAAAGGAGATGCTGCAAACACCGTCTCCTTTCCCAGTAGATGCTTTGTAAAGAGAAACGCGTTGGGTGGAGCCAAGAACCAGACATACGGTACAGCCTGCATGAGCAGGTCTGGTCATCTCCTGTAGCATGTCTCTTTCGCAGTCTGGTCATCTCCTGTAGTATGTCGCATTCGCAGTCTGGTCATCTCCTGTAGTATGTCGCATTCGCAGTCTGGGCATCTCCTGTAGTATGTCGCATTTGCAGTCACTGTATTTTTTGTGAAATATATATGCATATGAGCATATCATTTTATTTTTTATTTTTGGTGGGGGAGTGGATCTTGGGTGGGAGTTCCCACACTTTTTTCCCCAGGACTTGACCCCTGTCTATATGATCCAACATCCATCAAGACTATAAGCCCTCCTGTATCTGAGTTACAAATAACTATAGTGTCATCATCCTCTACATTTTTTAGGGATCCTCCTTCATCCTTAGTCAAATTGTCATGCCACGCAGTGTCCCCTACCATAACCTGGGATGCAAGAGCCATCAAATCCCATTCTACCGCTCTCTGAAATTTATCAACGATTGTTCTACTTTACATTAATCCATATGTGATGCGACACATATTTATATGTGTGTGCGTTGCTATGGGTTGCTGTAGGTTTTTTTGTTTTCTTCGTTTCTATGTGTATCATATAACAGGAAGCATGAAATTCAATGATTAGTGTCACCTGTTATACAAATAGGTGGGGCTTTATAAGGAAATTTATGCTGCTCTTCCTGTGATGATTAAGCGCGCTTGGAGTGTGTGAAATGTATCTACCAGCTTTCTGTCAACACTTTGGGATGTTCTGAATTAAAGGAATTTTTATCGAGTACAGAGTGTGGCCATTTCTTCTATTGAGAATATATGCTGAGGCCAGCACCTGTCCAGATCCTCAAGCTTTCAAAACCTCACGTGGAGCAGTGAGTCTTCTTGTTAGGATATCTTATTATAGCCTTTTTTTTTAGTCCTTACTATAATACAGGCAATAAACATACCCTTTAAACCTTTCACTGCCAGGCCCTGCTCTCCACTTTTAACCTCAGGTGGCCAGACCATTTTTTTTTCACTTTATCATGTCATCACTTTTTTTTACTTACAGCTTTGAACATTTGTAAAATACCCCCAAACCATATATTTTCTGAAAGCACAGAACCTGTAGAATAAAAAGATGGTGCTGCTGATTTTATACATTTTGCTATATTCACAAAAAATGTTGATCAAAAGTATATTTACTAGTAAAATACACTGTATATTGTGCAGGCACTGTGGATCACTCTACGTGTGCTGAGTGTGCTTATTGGGAGTAGCTCACATTGGATTAGCAGCTTCACAGCAGTGGAGGATTTTGAGTTTGGCACTGGATTTCACTTATTTTGACTTTTTTATATTTTTTTTTTTTTTTTTTTTTTTTTTAAAGGCCCCACCAAAATCCTCAGCACCAGGCCCATGTTTTTCTTTTTTTTTTTTTTTTTTTTTTTTACTTTATATCTTTATTGAGTTTTTTTTTTTTTTGTTAAATACATACAAAACATACATTTTCTCTCCTACATTCGTTCTTGGAAAGCAATATATCTAAAATAGGCATATCAAGAGAAAGATGGAGACCAGAAAAGAAGAATGGAGACAAATAATAAGGAAACAACCAAGTGGTCCCCTATTTCTAGGGGGTCTCCTCCTTCTAACTTGCATCTTTAGTCTCCGTTTTCCCTTTTTGAACCGACAATGATCTCTCCCATCATTCTCCCTCCTCAATCTTCCATACATCCTATACCTAAAATCTCTCCCTATTCTACTTCCTGATATCGTACCCGTGCACCTTCTTCTCTATCTGATCTCCCCTATCTCTTTCCTAGACCTCTATTTGTTTTATGAGCTCGTACATTCACTTTCTTTTTTCTCACACCATTTTTTCCATATCTCGTCAAATTTCTTACTACAGCCCTGTCTAATATAAAATGTTCTTTCTTTTAGGATCACCATGCTCATGTTCTGTTCCCATTCCCCACTGGATGGAGGGGTGGAGGACTGCCATCTCTTGGCTATAAGATTCCTGGCTTGGAAAAGACATCTCAAAATCGCCAAGCCAGTTCCCTTTGGTTTTCCCTTTCCCTCTAGCCACCCCAGTACACACGTCATAGGCTCTACTTCTATGGGTACCTCGAAGACATGGGTAATTATTTCCACCACCTCCATCCAGTACCGGAATAGTTTAGGACATCTCCAGAACATGTGGATCATGTCCCCTTCCAGCCTTCCACACCTTGGGCAGGTGGAATCCTGTCTCCGTCCAAAGAGAAAAAGCTTTTGTGGCGTATAATACACCCTATGTAATAGAAATAAGTGAGACATCCTCTGGGGCGGGGATAGGGAAACGCACTGGGCAAGCTCCAGGGTCCTTTCCCACTGGGCAGGGGTTATGTCTCCCACATCTCTTTCCCATTTCCTCCTAGCGGGTAGTTCCTGTTGTTTCTCCTTTCTTTTCCTATTTAAACTAAGATAGGTTTTGGATATTAGGCCTTTCGTCGAACTTGATTCAATTATGTCCTGTAGTGCAGGTATATCGCACCATTCTATTTCTGTTTCTCCGAATTGTGATGTCATTGCATGTCTCACTTGAAGATATCTAAAAAAGGAGTTTCTCGGAATTGTATATTGCTCTCTCAGCTCCTGGAAGGACTTAAAATTTCCGCTTTGGTAGAGTTGGTGAAGCCATTTTATACCACGCCTTTCCCATTCCTTGATCGGCCCTATTTTCTGTAGTTCCCCTAGTCTACCATTATTCCATAGAGGTGAGTACTTTGTAAACCCTCTGTATCCCAGGGTTTCCTTGGCCGTCTCCCAAATTTTACCCATTAGTTCAAGAGTAGGGGCCCCACGCAGTACCTGTCCTGCCTCTAAGGCCTCTAAGTCGCACTCCCTCACTCATTTGATTACTTTGTAGCGGCCCAGCTCCAGTATATGGGAAGAAGTGACCAAAGGGAAACTCTACTGGGGAACTTTTTTCAGACTTTTTTATATTTTGGATTTATAATATTTGACACATTGATTGTTGTATGGGTACACACACAAAATGCACATTCTATTTATAATGCACTATTCCTTCACTGTTTAATATATTTATTATTGCACATTGATTTGTGTTATTGTTTACACTTATTAGAATATTAATTTACTTAAAATATTTGTTCATCACATTTTCATGTGGCGCATGTTTTAAATCTGTATTTTAACGGCAAACTAATTTTCACTTAAATCAATCTGCTAATTTCTTAATAGGAATGAGTTCTCAGTTTGGTCTGAACACAGATTCAGATCAAACTTTGCTTGTTCGTCTAAACACCAGACTTTTACCAGCTATATATGACAGCTTTCTTCCTCCACTGTCAATGGGTATTAAAGAAGCAGCGGGTGCCAACATTCATCACATTCTTAGCAACCAGTGATGTTAACCTGTCCCATTCGTTTGCTGGCTGGGAATTCCCAGCCATATACCCCAAGGTAGCAGGGATAGTGGCTGACATTGCTGCTCAAATATGGCTACATGGCTATATTGAAGCAATGACATTGACCAACTATGGCCATTTGGTCAATGACATCACTGGATATAGGCTATCCATTTGTTTACACTTAGAAATATGGATCGGAGCTTTCATTCATAGTGAGTGTAGCAACAGTAATCCATCCGTTGGCAGGGTTTTTTTTTTTTTACATGCCGGTGGGGCTTTGTTTATCACTGGATGACATAATTGTTAATGAATTTACATTGTGGGACTGTCTTAGGTTTTTTTTTTTTCATATAAGAATTAATCAAAAAGCGTGCATACATTTCTAAAACTCACCTCCTTCCAAACAGGCCTATTAATACTAGGGGGCGATTTCAATATGGCTCTAGACCCCCTATTGGACACCTCGACAGGCACCTCTTCCCTCCCTTATTCAGCCCTGAAACAAGTGAAAATGCAATTAACTTCCCTAGCGTTGCACGATACTTGGCGCACCCTAAACCCCGGAGAAAGGGACTATACATTCTTCTCATCCCCACATAATC
Organism: Lithobates sylvaticus; assembly: GCA_028564925.1. Classification (NCBI taxonomy): domain Eukaryota; kingdom Metazoa; phylum Chordata; class Amphibia; order Anura; family Ranidae; genus Lithobates; species Lithobates sylvaticus. Next base: position 427,491,769 of record CM053028.1, on the reverse strand, counting down.
GGTACTCGAGGCTGGACTATCTCTTTATCCGACAATCCGACCTAACATATCTAGCAGATGCGACCATTGAAAGTATGGCTCTTTCAGACCACCACCCGATCACCCTCTCTTTGAAATTCCCACAAAAGGCTGTGTCCACCAAGACATGGAGATTGGATGCCTCCATTCTTGCAGACCCGGCAGATCTTGCAAATATTAAGCAGGCCCTCTCAGATTATTTCCAACTAAACGACACGCCTGGGGTGTCTCCCATGGTTCAATGGGAGGCACACAAGTGCGTCATAAGAGGGCATCTGCTTGCTATAGCCGCTAGGAAGAAGAAAGCACACCAAGCGTTAATTGTAGCTCTTTCTGAGAAGATAACCAAGCTGGAGGTTCAACATAAACATTCTCAGGCTCTTCAAGTAGCTAAGGAACTGACAGACACAAGGACGCAGTTAGTAGAGGAACTGTTTAAGAGAGCACGAAAGGGACTGGTTATGTCCCACAAACTGTTCTATGAACAGGGCAATAAGCCAGGCAAGCTTCTAGCCAGACTTACACAGAAACGCACTCAGACCCACACAATACACCATGTGACCGACTCGTCAGGAACAATGCATTTCAAAAGCGAGGACATTGCAAAACAGTTCTGCCGCTTCTATAGTGAACTCTATAATCTTAAAGGGGCAAACCACAACCAGGACCCTACCAATGCTGAAGCACGAACGCAGATGATAAGGGATTTTCTTGGCAGATATAGCCCGAAAACCCTTTCAGAGACTGACAGAACCGAGCTAGAAGCCCCCTTAACCTCCGAAGAGTGGACAGAGGCGCTGAAAGCCACAAAACCTGGCAAATGCCCGGGACCAGATGGCTTCTCGGCGCAATACTATAAAAGTTTTGCAGACCTTTTAGCCCCACGCTTCCTTAGGGCCTTTAATACATTAGCTACCTCTTCATGCCCCTCAGAGACCTTACGAGAAGCTTACATTTCTGTTATCCACAAAGACAATAAGGACCCGACTAATGTAGCCAATTATAGGCCGATCTCCCTCTTAAATGTGGATATCAAGCTCTTCGCAAAAATTCTAGCCAACCGACTTGTCTACCACATACCAACCTGGATAGGCTTAGATCAGGTGGGTTTTGTCCCTGGCAGGGAGGCCAGGGACAACACCATCAAAGCCTTGAATTTGCACCACTGGCTCACCACCTCCCAACAAGAGGGCTTTTTCCTGGCAATGGATGCGGAGAAGGCGTTCGATAGAGTGGCCTGGGACTATATGGAAGAGACGCTAATTGCTCTAGGTCTAGGGAGCGGGATGCGAGCATTTATAGGATCACTCTATGTGAACCCGAGAGCTAGAGTCCGAGTTAATGGCCACCTATCGAGCGCCTTCCCCATCCATCATGGCACTAGACAAGGGTGCCCTCTTTCCCCCCTGTTGTACATTTTGACCCTAGAACCTCTGCTACGCTGCATCAGGGAAAACCCAAACATAAAGGGTATCACAGTCCACCAAAAAGAATACAAGACAGCAGCGTTTGCAGATGACATTCTCCTCTTCCTTTCCTCACCTCTGACGTCCCTGCCTAACCTTATGCCAACCCTAGACCTCTTCCAACGTATCTCAAATCTGAAAATCAATTTATCTAAATCCTATGCACTAAACATTACGTTACCAAACAATCTAGTAAGTCAATGCCAATCAAACTTCCCGTTTAAGTGGGAAAAAGAGGCCATCACATACTTAGGCATCCAACTACCAACTAATCTGAAATCACTATACGCCATGAACTTTCTATCAGAGCTAAAAATTATACAACAAGACCTTTTGAAGTGGAACGTACCTACCCTTTCATGGTTCGGTAGAGCTGCGGTCCTAAAGATGACGGTACTGCCTCGCTTACTGTACAAAATGCAGACTATCCCAATACACTTACCCCCCATCTTTTTCACAAGCTATAAGAGGATGTGTAGGGCCTTTCTATGGGGTGCAAAACCTGCGCGTATAAGTTGGGCAAAGCTAGTGCTACCCAAAGCAAAAGGTGGAATTGGCCTGCCTGACATGCAACGTTATTCCTGGGCAGTACACTTGACCAGGGTAGTGGACTGGAATATCCACGACCGATGCAAAAGTTGGGTGAATCTTGAAAGAAGAATGGCGGAGGTGGATTTGAACCTGATGCCTTGGGTATCCAGATCATTGACACCACCTAGACTGCACACACATCCTCTTATAGGAGCAACGCTACAAGCCTGTGAGAAGGCATGCAAGACCCACGCAATGTCAGCAAAAGAATGCCCAATCACCCCTATTAGAGGCAACCCAGATTTCCCCCCAGGCCTACCGAAATCCTTTCTTTTAAAGGAATGGCCTTACACGCGGATTCAGGCCAAACATTTTTTCCGTAGAGGGAAGTTCCTAAGAATACAAGTATATGCCGCGTACACACGAAGGGACTATCCCGCGGGATTATCCGCTGGACCGAAGTCCAGCGGACTATCCCGCGGGATTATCCGCTGACCGAAGTCCAGCGGATAATCCCCTCGTGTGTGGGCGCCGGCGGACTTTTTTTGGCCAAAGTACGGCGGACTAAAGTTTCAGGTTTTGTTCTCAAATTATCCGCTGGACTTGGCAGTCCAGCGGATAATCCGGTCGTGTGTAGTATGGTCCGGCGTACCAAAAAGGACGCATGCTCAGTAGCTATTATGTCAGGGACTCGCTCGGTCTGGTAAAACTAGCCTTCGTTTTGAAGCTCGCACAATCGTCACGCTGCTGAATTTTTTTTTTTTTTTTTTTTTCTGACAGCGCGATTTGTATGTTATCGTACTTGAAGAATGATTTTGCCTTGCTGCTTGTATATTCACGCAGAGTACTCCCGAACGTTTTTACTTCAGCATTCTTTAGTGAAGTTATATATTTGTATATATATATATATATATATATATATAATATATATATATATATATATATATATATATATATATATATATATATATATATATATATATATATATATATATATAGATATAGATATAGATATCCAAATCACCAAATGAAAAATATATCTATATTTCTCAATAAGCCCAAAAAAATATATAGCGATATCTACATATATATATATATATATATTAATATATATAGATATATAGATCTATACGTGTATAATAATATATATATATATATATATATATATATATATATATATATATATATATATTATATATGTACATATATCTCTATATAGATATTTTTTATTATTTGTTGGTTATCAAAAGGATTAGTTATTACACATGATACAATTGTGGAGTCAGCAGAGCTTGCCCTTAATTCAGATCTTAACCCTCACCTTTCCAGCGACTGCACTTGCAGTTCCATTGAAGTTGCACTTTACACTTGTATTGTCAAATGAATGTTTAGACATGTACCTGCCTACTCCTAAAGAAACTATGTTTTTGAATAACAAGCACGTATATCATTATTTGATGAAAATTAAATGACCATTTATTCTGGTTAAAACAAACAAGGCAAAACAAAATAGGAAGGCAACACTGGAGCCACTTGTAGATTTTGTGAAGACTTTTTGCCCCAACGGCAGACACCAAGTTTGTGAAGCCAAAAATTAAGCTTGGGCACATTTCATACAATATAGGGAGCACAAGAAGATTGACCAGGAATCAGACAGACCAGGAACAGCAGCAGATGACATCTATGTCCCCAAGCTGTGGCACTACAACAGCCTGTGTCTTCTGTGAGACCAGACTGAAGCCAGGCAATCACTTCCGACTCTTCCCACCACGCTGCCCTGCACTCTTCCCTGCAGTCTTCCCTGCACGCTTCCTTGGAGGCTGACTTGTGGTAGGAGGAGGAGTAGGAGGAGGAGGAGGAGGAGGAGGAGGAGAAGAAGGAAGACGAGGAGGAGGAGGAGGAGAAGTTGGTGTTGGGCCTTCATGGGTCAGGCGGGTGGATTCTCGTAATTCACCCCTCAAACCCCCCCTAATTGCCTCAGAAATGAGGCCCTCACACAGGTGCCGTTGGCCCCTCTCCATTTCCAGCAACCTGCTGGACACGTAGCTGGCATAGGCCTCTTCTGGAAGGGGGGGTTTGTCGAGAATCGCACTCGCCTTCCGAATCAGTTGCAGTGATTCCTCCTCAACAATGGTCATCCTCCTGGGCCTTCTTGGGGGTAAGGGCAGGGGTGGAGGTAGACTTCTTAATTGGGTCTGGCTGTCACTCTGGCTCGTGCTGGGCCCAGCCACCTCCTGGCTCTCGCTGGTCATGTCCTCCTCCTCCTCCATACCACTTGTCCCGGCATCATCCTGGGTCAGCTCATCCTGTGTGCAAATAAAAACAAAAATCAAACACCTGTTTTGTGGTTTCTGGCCTCCTCAATCATCCAATTGTAAACTTAGGAACGACCATCTAAATTTTCAAAAAGATCCAAAAGGCTATCATTTGGACCCCTGCATTTTCCAAGCAGATCACCAATGTTGTCTAACGCTTTTTTTGCCACTACTGGATGTATGTATACACTATATATGTATCGATATGTTGCACCAACACTTTTTAGAAGTGTGCATAATTTTTGTCAGTTTTTTTCACAATTCTGAGTTCAGGGTGTTAATTGTTTCACATTTTAACGTTTACAGCATTAATATTCACACAATCACAATTTAGGCTACTAAATATATACCTGGCTCCAGCTGGGCGCATCAGCCTGCTCCAAGGTGGAGGGGTCTTCTCCTTCCGTGGAAGCCTCAGCTGGGGTGGAGGGAAGAGTGGAGGGAAGAGTGGAGGGAAGGGTGGAGGGAAGAGTCGACAGTGATTGCCTGGGTTCCATCTGGTCACCTATAAAAGTCAGTTGGTTGTAGTACCACAGCTTGGGTACATAAACATTCTCTGCTGCTGCTCCTGATCTGACTGATTCCTCAATCTTCTTGCGCTCCCGCTTGTACATGTGCCTTAAACTTGCAATTCTGGCTTCCACAAACTTGGTGTTTGCGTTGGGGACTTTAGTCTTCACAAAAGCCACAAGTGGCCCCAGTGTTGCCTTCCGGACATCCCTATTGCCATATAAAGGGTTCTTGAGCTGCCACAGGTTGGTATTTTTTCTGTACAGGGCAATGAATTCGGACATGAACTGCTGGTCCTTGAATGGATTCAACTGGGGTGATGACATGTTTGTTTCTGTTTTGTTAGTAATGGCAATACAAAAGACCAAAAACACAAATGTTACTTAAAACGCACAACCAGTTTTTCTTAACAAACATTACACAACACACCCACACACAGGCAGCAACCCCTACACACAGGCAGCAACACATCCACACAGGCAGCAACCCCTACACACAGGCAGCAACACATCCACACAGGCAGCAACCCCTACACACAGGCAGCAACCCCTACACACAGGCAGCAACACATCCACACAGGCAGCAACCCCTACACACAGGCAGCAACCCCTACACACAGGCAGCAACCCCTACACACAGGCAGCAACACACACATATCCTTAAAAAATGCTGGCCCAAAAACCAAAAAAAAAACACAGTAATGCATCCTAGAAAACACTTACCTTCGTACAGAGCGCTCGCTACTTCCGTTCGGGAACACGTGGGCCCCTCAAACAGCCTTATATACACTGCGCACGCGTCGAAGTCCGCCTGCGTCCTCCGCGTCGCCCGCCCATGACGTTCCTCATGACGAGTATTCCCCGCCCCGCTTCCCCTCGTTGCATTGTTGGTGAATTAATTCATGAATATGGCGGACACATTCGAAGCCAGTAGCGCGGAGGAAAGCCAAGAAGCCAACACATCTGCATCCAGCAGCAGATATAAGGCCACCAATATGGCCTTTGAAGAGATGGTGGAGATGGTGGACATCCTCCAAAGGGAAGATTACGACGGGGAAAATGGCCCGTACCCTCGTCCCAACTTGCGCAAGGACAAGATTCTCACTACAATCGTCAGCACCCTGGAGCAGAATTTCGGCGTACGAAGGGGCAAGGATCAACTGCGCAAGCGATGGTCCGACATCAAATCCAGGGAGCACGATCAGTATAGGAGAATTCGAAAAGCCATCAAAAAAAGTAAGTCAAGCACGTGCGCTACTATGGTTATACTTGATATGTCTAAACTTGCGCAGATTTAATTACCATTCGTACCTGAAACTTGCGCAGATTTAATTACCATTCGTCCGTGAAACTTGCGCAGATGTTATTACCATTCGTACCTGAAACTTGCGCAGATTTAATTACCATTCGTCCGTGAAACTTGCGCAGATGTTATTACCATTCGTCCGTGAAACTTGCGCAGATGTTATTACCATTCGTCCGTGAAACTTGCGCAGATTTAATTACCATTCGTCCGTGAAACTTGCGCAGATGTTATTACCATTCGTCCGTGAAACTTGCGCAGATTTAATTACCATTCGTCCGTGAAACTTGCGCAGATGTTATTACCATTCGTACGTGAAACTTGCGCAGATTTAATTACCATTCGTCCGTGAAACTTGCGCAGATGTTATTACCGTTCGTACCTGAAACTTGCGCAGATTTAATTACCATTCGTCCGTGAAACTTGCGCAGATGTTATTACCATTCGTCCGTGAAACTTGCGCAGATTTAATTACCATTCGTCCGTGAAACTTGCGCAGATGTTATTACCATTCGTCCGTGAAACTTGCGCAGATTTAATTACCATTCGTCCGTGAAACTTGCGCAGAAGTTATTACCATTCGTACGTGAAACTTGCGCAGATTTAATTACCATTCGTCCGTGAAACTTGCTCAGATGTTATTACCATTCGTACCTGAAACTTGCGCAGATTTAATTACCATTCGTCCGTGAAACTTGCGCAGATGTTATTACCATTCGTCCGTGAAACTTGCGCAGATGTTATTACCATTCGTACCTGAAACTTGCGCAGATGTTATTACCATTCGTCCGTGAAACTTGCGCAGATTTAATTACCATTCGTCCGTGAAACTTGCGCAGATGTTATTACCATTCGTACGTGAAACTTGCGCAGATTTAATTACCATTCGTCCGTGAAACTTGCGCAGATGTTATTACCATTCGTACGTGAAACTTGCGCAGATTTAATTACCATTCATCCGTGAAACTTGCGCAGATGTTATTACCATTCGTACCTGAAACTTGCGCAGATTTGTTGAAAGTTCCGTTTGTCTTCATAACGTTTATTGAGTTTACCTGGCTTTGGGTTGTTGGAGTTGTAAGGTTGTTTATTATTGTCACTATCTATACAATTACTGCTGTAGTAAGGGTTTTAGGGGTAACTTACACAGGGACTCCAGAGGCTGTTTTGGGGGGGGGGGGGATAAATATGTTAAGCAGGGTGTCATGCTCACAATTCCCAAAAAATGCTCATCATCTCTAAATACTGTAGGTGGTGACTTTTCAAAGAAGTACACTCACCTGTCCCTTGGATGGTGCAGCTACAATCTCGGATCTTGCAATCATGAAATTAATGTTTGCGGCTTCACTTCCCGGGTCACTATTGGGCATGCGCCAGTTGCGCAATGCAATAGGACTGGTCCGCGCGAGCTCGGGGACCCCTGTGTGTCCCAGCAGACAGCACGGTGGGACGGGATGTGGCGTATACTTCTGTGGGAGTCTAGGGCCGGATGTGTGTGCAAATACCTGCCTTACACAGGTATCTGCAACCCATCCCCCCTAAAAGGTTCAAAATAAGACACCACAGGGGTGCAGGGATCCAATGAGCGGAAGTTCAAATTTAGGGTTGAAGGGCGGTTTAAGTATTGGAGTTTCATTAGATAGACATTTCAATTCTGTCTTCAAGTAGGATCTTCTAACAAACTGCTAATAATTGGCAAGACTTTTAAACAATGTTTACTAATCCTATTTTGGCACTCAAATATCAGTGTGATTCAAAAGTGTACCTTTTTGTGTTCCATTACCATAGGGGGCAAAAGACTCAGACGTCAGTCCGAACCTACGAGGACCTCCCGGCATCACCAGACTAATTGGGCAGTTAGCCCAAGCCCACGCGTGGATGTGGAGGAAGAGGTGGTTGAAGTAGATCAAATCTGCACCCCACCAAGTGAGTGTCTCAGAACACAGATTGAGGTAATAAATTAAGGTCTGCATGTTTTTGACACTTTTTTTCTTGTGTTTTATCTACCCAACTTTTAGGTGATGCTGATCTGTTTGTGGAAGGACAAGCTGCGGAGCCATTTTCCACTGACAGTGCCCACAGGCTTATTGGCCAGATCATGGCCTGGAATCTGCAGCTGGAAAATATGCAGAAGGAGATGGCCACCATGCAGCAGGGAATGAAGGACATGATTGATGTTTTGGGGAGAATCTAAAGACCCCTTTTACATTTCTTAACATCAATCATGTCCTTCATTCCCCTTTTGATGCGCTGTTTAACTAATTTTATAGGCCAAATTTTTAATATGCACACGGTATGTCAACATGTGCTATGTGCCATCAGGCGATCTCAATGGACGCATTTGGTGTTTGCAACCCCTAATGCTAGTAGGTGAGAGGGAAGGGGTTTCACACACAAAACACGTCCATTGATTCCCCATGATGGAACATAGCACATGTTGACATTACCCATTTTCCAGTTAAATTAGTGTGCATATTAAAAATTTGGCTTCTACTGTTCATGGGTTACCTGTTGAACTTTGTAAGTTCTGGACTTTTACATTGGGTAAATAATTTCAAATGCTAAGCCTAAATTTTTTAACAATTTTAAACATGTTTTTATTTTTTTTTTAAAAAATCAATCACAAAAAAAAATATGTTGTGAGAAAAACACCAAAAAAATGTAAAAAAAATAACATAAAAAAAAAAAAAAAAAATCTGGTCAAAAAAAAAAAAAAAAAAAAAAAAAAAAAAAAAAAAAAAAACAAAAAAAAAAAAAAAAAAAAAAAAAAAATTATAAAACAAAAGTTTTGGATGTGCACTATAATAAAAAAAATAATGTTTGCACAAATTCAAAAATGTGTGGCTTCTTCTTTTTAAATACTACCAGTTTGACTAAAACATGTTGTGGTTCATTGACAAAGGGGCTTATTTACTAAACGCAAAACAAGTTTGACACTATTAAGATGTGCACTAGGACAACATATAAAACAGGCCAAATTAAAAGCAAAACAATACGAAACTACCAATATTTCAAACATAAATAACTGTATTTATTCTTTGTAAATCAAAAAGATGGTTTAAGGGTCTGCTGCCATTTCAATGGCCCCCCTACCATTAAAATACTGTAAATAAAGGTCCCGCACTTGCTGGGCTGATTGTGGTGCGGAACCAAGAGGGCGATTATCCAGCCCTGTCATGTTGCCTTCCACTCCGGCCTCAGGGCCAATTGGTAAGGAGTATGTTCCTGAATGTTTCCGTAAATAATTGTGCATGACACAGCATGCAAGAATGATAGTATTGAGTTTGTACTCTGCCAGATGTAGGGATGTAAGGAGCAATCTGAAACGGTTGGCCATAATACCAAATGCATTTTCCACCACCCTTCTTGCTCTGGCCAACCGATAATTAAAAATCCTCCTCTCAGGGGTGAGGGATCGTTGGGGAAATGGCCTCATCAGATGGTCACCCAGACCGAACGCCTCGTCGGCAATGAAGACGAAGGGGAGTCCCTCCACATTATCTTCATCTGGTGGCAGCTCCAGCCCACCAGTTTGGAGACGATGACCGAACTCCGTGTGGTTGAAGACTCCTCCGTCCGACATCCGGCCGTTTTTCCCCACATCCACATACAGAAAGTCATATTGTGCCGACACCACCGCCATCAACACGATACTATGGAACCCCTTATAATTCCAATAGTATGACCCCGAATGGGGTGGGGGCACAATTCGCACGTGTTTGCCGTCAATCGCCCCTCCGCAGTTGGGAAAGTCCCAACGGGCAGCAAACTGGGAAGCCACAGTCTGCCATTCCTGTGGCGTGGAGGGACACTGTGAAGTCAAACAGAAAGATACAATTTAAATTATAAACCAGGCAAAACACCAAACTAAATGCAACAAATTAACAAACAATTTGGAAGAACATATGTATTTATTTAGTACATCCTTGAAATAAAGCCAAAAGATTAAGGATAAAAGGGACAAATCTCTGATTGATGACCCCTCTGATGGACCAGAGAAGATAATAATGGGGATGTGGGTGGGGAGTAAATAATTGTAAGGTCACACAATACACATGCAATTAATTAAAGGTGTGTGTGGGGGGGGGTGTGTGTGGTGGGGGGGGATAATTACAAGCTGACCCAAACCACATGCTATTAATTATCAGGGGGTGTGGGGGGGGGATAATTACAAGCTGACCAAACCACATGCTATTAATTATCAGGGGGTGTGGGGGGGGGGGATAATTACAAGCTGACCAAAACCACATGCTATTAATTATCAGGGGGGTGTGGGGGCTGGTGGGGTGGGGGGGGATAATTACAAGCTGACCAAAACCACATGCTATTAATTATCAGGGGGTGTGGGGGTGGGGATAATTACAAGCTGACCAAAACCAATGCTATTAATTATCAGGGGGGTGTGGGGGGGGGGGCTGGTGGGTGTGGGGGGGGGGGGATAATTACAAGCTGACCAAAACCACATGCTATTAATTATCAGGGGGTGTGGGGGTGGGGATAATTACAAGCTGACCAAAACCACATGCTATTAATTATCAGGGGGTGTGGGGGTGGGGATAATTACAAGCTGACCAAAACCACATGCAATCAATTTAAAATTGAGGGTCAAGGGGGGTGAAAGGGGGGGTGAGTAAAGCTGTACAATGGAGCTGGTAATATACATTTTTAACCAAAGAAAGTGACTAGGCTAGGGGTGTTTAGGGGGCCAAGCTTCCATGCTGGGGAGGTTGGTGCAAGCAAATATGCATGTGACCCACTAAATAATACATTATTAAAACTATTTCGATAAGTCAACCATAAAATACTAGACAAAAAAACAAAATCCAAAAATAAAAGGAATAGGGGACATTCATAGAATAGTCCTATCATGGTAATTAGCTAATGATGACATTGATGCACTACATTAACAAACATACAAGACATAGGTAATTTTAAAAGAGAAGACTTACCTTAATGTATTCCTCCTGCAGGACGTGGATAATGGCAGAACAGGTCTCTGGAATAATGAGCCCCAGAGCCTGGGGGGAGATGCCTGTCGTGAACTTGAGGTCCTGCAAGCTTCTCCCCGTCGCCAAGTAACGCAACGTGGCGACTAGCCTCTGCTCCGCACTGATGGCTTGCCGCATGCAGGTATTCTGCCTGGTAATATAAGGGGACAGCGAAGCCAACAGACGGTGAAAAATGGGGTCCGTCATCCGGAGATAATTCCTGAAATCATCAGGATTATTCTCACGGATCTCACGGAGCAAAGGCATATGCGAGAATTGGTCACGCTGGCGCAACCAATTCTTGGTCCATGAACTCCTCCTCACCCTGTTCATGGACCGGGCTCGTGCCAAGGTGTTAACCGCAACACCGAGCCCCTGCACAGCACGAACTCGTTCCCGAGTACGTCCACACTCCATGGCTTCAAAACGGTCGGCTGATCAAACAAACAACTTAACAGAACGCACTGAAGAACAGCAAGGCCTATGAAGAACGACCTGAAAAACAGGAACGAGCGGACCAGAACGGCCTGAGAACAGGTAGGAACTGATCCACACGCACTGAAAGCCAGATACAAACCTCACAAGCACAAACTGAACGGCAGAAGCGAACGAATTAAGCAGAAGTCTGAGAAGCGCGAATCGTCTCTAACCAAACGTCAACTAACACGCGATACACACGAGATTCCTTTTTCTAGTCCCGTCGTACGTGCGTACGCCCAAACCGGGTGTCGTTTGGGATCTCGAGCGTACCTAGCGGGAAAGTCCAGCGGATTGTCCGCTGGACTAGTCCCGTCGTACGTGCGTACGTCATCGCGTGAACCGCCGGACTTTTTGCGTGATCTTGTGTGGTCAAGTGCCCGTTCGCTTTTTAGTCCAGCGTACATAGCGGGAAAGTCCACCGGATTGTCCGCTGGACTAAATCAGTAGCCATACACCTAATAAATGCCGCCAGGCTTTGCATACCGGTACATTGGAGGTCCGCTCCAAAAAGTCCGTACGTGTGTACGAGGCATTCAGCAGCTGATGAACAGTAGACGGAGAGGATAGCAGATGGGTCCCATCCCCTCCCTTCCCCCCCCCCCCCCTCTCCTTACACCCCATCCACACTCCTTATCCCCCTCCCCCACCCATTCCCCCTTCTATTTCTTCTTTTTTTTATTTTTTTTATTTTCTTCCTTCTTCCTTTTCTATCCCTTTCTTCCTTTCTCTTACTAGCTACAATATGCACCCATTAACAAAGGGACAGGGCGCCCAGTTAGGGTGCTATTACCTGACACCGGGCCCCATGTCCCTTACTTTAAAAAGAGGACAAGTGGGTAAATCTGACCCAATAAACTTTTAATGCCCCACCAGATGGTTCCGGAAAACTGTTAAAAATTACCCAACTACCTGGAAAGGATTTATTAGGTTCTGAAGAATACATACACCCTAGAATATTAACCCAATTCTCTCAGTAAGGGAGAAATAAAATATACTTAAATCTGGAGTGTTTTACTAAATAACTATGATGCTCAGGACATGTGAATTTTTGCTTGAAATACTCTGTAATGGAACCGGTCGCCCATGTTGTTACACTGTGATTCTGTTGCACTATGCTGTACCTTTTTCTTTTGTGTTGAAATATTCAAATAAAATCTTTGTGGAAAAAAAAAAAAAAGCGTGCATACTCAATTACTATTTACATTTTTTTTGTGTGTGCGAATGAGTAGGAGTACTATGCACCCCTTATTCATTCACATAGGAGGGGGCACTATCTGGGGGCTCCTTATTTTAAAAGGGGCTTCTGGATTCAAATAGGACATGCCCTTCTTTCATGGACCTCACAACCATGTGGCCAGAGTTGTGGGAAGGAGGTCCTTATCCTAATCAAAAATGTCTTTGAAATGTAAGTAGGCAGCCTGAAGCTGTCAATTACTGGCAATTTCATTGGCATTTTTTTCTTTGTTAATATCAGTTTTTCTGTAGTAGGTTGCATACATTTTTCATATGCACCACTTTACAAGCAGGTTTAAGCATTAATAAAATTGCTGTTCCTTGCCAAATGTAATTAAAAAAAAAAAGTTATACCCCAGAGCAGTACCCATCACCCATACCATTTGTTTGACAATACCTTATCTATTAGTCTAGAAAAATGTTTTTTACTGTTTGTTTTTTTTTTTTGCATTCATCTGTTCATATGTTTACATACAGCACATGCAGAGCCCGACAGGAAGTCAGCACTGCGCTAATCACAGGCAGTGAGACATTTCCTGATCTCTGCAGCGGCGCATCAGGAAAATGCTGTATGCGAACACGCTGGAGCTCATCCATACCCCAGTGTAAGTGATATGAGATGCATATGTACAGAGAATGTGTATATAGTGTGTTCCCTGTATAATCATCTATAGTCATCATATAACAGTTACTCATTGATATGTGGGAATACCAGGGACATTGCTAGATCCTGGCAGATGACTCAGGTCCTCTATTCAGCAATTGTTGTTAATAACCCGAAAAATTATTCTATACTTTACCAATCCTCAAGAGTAAGTGTAAAAAGGCCTATGATAGCACTCCCTAACTGCACCTGCAGCTGTTGAGGGGTACTTATTCAGTGTTAGCTGTTCATTGTGTTTAATTCTAGGCTGTGGTGTTCAGTGTGGAGCAACAGAGCTCAGAGCAGCGGATCAGCAGATATCTCACATGTGTACAGCAAGGGAGTGATACAGTAGGAAGATGAGCGGAGACAGGAACAGTGCCTGAGCGGCAAGGAATCAGCAGAGCAGATCAGCATAACAGAGGATCAGAAGGAGATCAGCAGAGTGGAGGATCAGCAGAGTAGGGAGGGGAGATAGTCTGGGCAGGGGGGGTTACTTCTGAGTGGGGGGGGGCGTTACTACTGAGCAGGGAGGGGGATGTACTACTGAGGAGGGGTGGTGGAATTTTCTACTGAGTATGGAGATACTACTAAGTGAGGGGTGCACTACTAACCTACTAACCGGGGGGCTTGCATTTTTTTGAAAATGTACTACTGAGTGGGAAATGTACTACTGGACAGCGGGGGGGGGGGGGGCTGGTACTTCTGAGCCAGGAAAACACTGAGTGGAGGATATGCTGGGTCAAGAGACTGTAGAGCAGGGTATCTAGTAAACTGGGGCAATACTGAGCCGGGGAACTGTTGAGAGGGAGACCCATTGAGCTGAGAATCTGATGAGCTGGAGATCTGCTGAGTGCCAATACTAATAAGACAGGAAACTGATTAGCGAGAGTAATACTGAGCCACCAAAAACAGCAAAAGAAAAAGAAAAAAACACCAGGTACCAGACCAACACCTTACCGTGCCTCAAATCTGGCAACTTCTTAATTATTAATTTCCATTTGCCTTCACTTACTCTTTAAAACAAATAGAAAACCAACAAACACAGAGCACTTGCCAAGCTATATTAATGCTTAAACAAGCATCACAAAAGCATCAAAAACACATAAAAATGCATATTAAAATGGTAAGCACTCTAATGTAAGTTACTAATCAACACCAGAGTAAAATACCTCCAATAGATCAGTTTTCAAGGAGTGTCGCAAGGTAAATGATATTCAGAGAGAGGGGGAAACTGCAAAAAGAATGGTGAAAGCAGAAAGAAATGACACGGGGACAAGAAAAAAAGGCCCGAACTCCTTTTTATTGTTATGTTACAAGTCTCACAACATTCTACTCTTTTAGGACCCTAGCAAAGCCACATGTGTATTCAAAGGGTTGAGATGTCTCCATGCATTTATCAAAAGCCCATTAACAATAATACACTTAACTGTATAAAGAATACTATCATCCACAGTCTCCCCATACAGTTTGAAATAACCAGTTGGTCGTAAGTCTGTGTGAGATCATTGTAAAAACAAGTCAGCTTTTTATGACATGGTAATGTGGTGCAAATGATACTCGGCAGGGCCCTTACCAGTTGTCCTATTTCTCCTCGCTGTGCATTACTTCCTATGGAAAAACAGGCTCACTGCTGTACACACTGTAACTTTACCACAGTAAGGACTGCTTCTGTTTACTTCATTCTGCTGGTGGATGTACCTGGGAGCATTTAACATTCATGAAAGAGAATGGGAAGTCTAGGCATCCTTGGTGGGACTCAAATTCAATACTTTAACGTTAATTTTTTTTGTCATCTATTAGAGGAAAAACTGTGTGGTTTCTTTTTGAATATTTACTTTAAAGAAGGATTCCATTAAATAGTGAATTTGCACAAAAAAGGAGGGTTAATTGCCTAATGAGCAGTTTATTCTGTAAGATGTTTTAGTGACCAGAGCTGAAAGCAAAATGCTTAGTCTTTAGTGTTGTTAAGAAAATACAGCTGTCTGAGGTAATAATATTTTATGATAAGCAGGCCTCTGCTGATGTAAATGTTGCTGATTTATATAACATGAGCAAACACATATATGCTTGGCTGTAAATGGAGCTGCAGGTCAGATATATGTTTTGCATATTTACAGAGAACTGTACAATGAAAGCTGCCCACATCCTGATTATTAATGACAGTCCTTGTTTAATTCTATAAGAGTTTGTTTACATGAGCATTGCCCTCTGAAGAATGATCCCAGTGAATCTCTTTTCAGAGGGTGTTTGACAGGGGCTAAGGAGGCTATATTTTTTAACCCCCTAAAACCCTGCTCCACCACACATTGCATGAAGTTGCAGTAGTACTGCCTGATAAAAACAACAGCAAATATAATTTTTGCCAGACCGATAAACCAATCATTGTGGCGGAAAGCAAGTATAAAACCCGTCTGCCTGCCTTTGCAGCGTAAGTAGGGGTGGCTGAGCATGGTAAAAATGCAGCTCAAGCACCTACTTATATCTTCCCGTATGCATCTCTGCTTGCTAATATGAAATCATCTAACACAATGGGTTAATTTAGTGAAAACTGGTGCAGCCCTACATGAAAAAACAATCAGTTTCCATTTTTTTTGTCAAGGCTTAGGCCCCTTTCACACGGACGGTCCGTTCAGGTCCACCTGTCAGTTTTTTAGGCGGACCTGAACGGACACTTCATAGAACTCTATGGAGAGTTAGATGTCAGCGGTGACATGTCCGCTGACATCCGACCTGCTCCGATCCGAAAAAGTGTGACGGAGGAAAACCCTATTTTTCCATCCGACATCGGATCGGGTGACGATGGACTCTACGGTTCGATGTCATCCGATCCCCCATAGGGGAGAGCGGCGCTCTGACAGGTCCGCCCCTGCACAGAGTGCAGAGACAGACCTGTCATCTTCCTGCTCAGTGGGGGATCGACGGAGCGATCCCCTGCTGTGCAGAGCAGGCTCCGTACACGGACACGTCCACATGAAAGAGCCCTTAATTGAACAAACAGAAGTTAGAAGCTGATTGGCTGCCATGCACAGCTGCGCCAGATTTTGCACTCTCTAGTTTAAGGTTCCATGCACACTGAAGCTCCTAAACGGCTGTTTTTGGGAGTTTGGGCGTTTTTTTTTTTTTAACAGCCCATAAACTCCCCTCCCTTCTACATTTTTGGATGTTTATCAGCAGTGGAGTTTATGGGCTGTTTTCTGAACACCATAAAATCGCGTTCAGGAGTCGTTTTTCTGACCACAAAAAACGACAAACGCTCATAAGTGCTCATAAACTCAGATAAACGCTCAAAAACGTGGCTCACCAGTATTTTTCAACGTTTTTGATCCATTAAAAAAATAAATAAATAAAACCCGCTAATAAACGCTATTGCAAAAACGTTAAATTTTTTGAAAGACTCACTGCAAATCTACTGGTGTTTTTATAATGTTATTTTAACATCCAGTTTGCGTGGGGCCTTAGTAATGCAACCCCACGTTGCATTTTTTTTAATTTTATTTTAAGTTTTGGGATTTGCTTAGCTTTTTTGTGCCTATTTCCTGATTTTCCTGAAGCTACTGATAACATAGACTTGCCCGCACTGATGCCCCCTGGAAAGGCAACTATATCAGTACCGTCACAGAGATTTTGTACCTAATGTGCGAGATTTTGTGAGATTGTTATACTGTGCATGAGTAAATGCACCATATGAGGTGCACCATTCATCTGTTGAAAAAAATAAATAAAAAAATTGTGATTTGCATTAATAATATATACAGCTTTAAGGATTTTTAAAAATGACAATGTGGGAGCGAGTAGCAGCAGAAAGACACTATGAAAAGGATGAAAGGGGGATGAGAGGCAGCATAAAGATAGTTAAAGTGTTACTAAACCCACAACAGTAAAATCAGTCTGTATTTGCAGTAAAACATTATTATATTCACTGTGGAACCTAAGGGTTTAATCTGTTGCATTGTGTATAAAGGCTGTTTGATTCTGTCTCTCTGATCCTCCTCTTTTTCCACTGTCTCCAAAAAAAAAACCCTGATATTTACAGAGCAGGGGGACGGGCTGCACATGCTCAGTGTGGTGTGTATTGCTAGAGGTTTTTTTTTTTCTTTTCTTGGGAGGGTGCATGTGATCAGCACAGGGCCAATCAGCACTGTTCAGACATGTCCAGACAGAGGATCAGAGGAGAATGAAAACTCCTCCTACAAGCTTTACTAGGAACTGATAGAAGTCACAAGTCTGATATATACTGCTGATGAGAGAAGGTATTTATCAGTTTATATTTACTAAAATAATTGCATTTCCATGTTCTGTGTACTGTGGGAGACCAGATATAGTGAATGCAGGTTCTGGGTTTAGTAACACTTTAAGTCTACCTATTTATGTTTTGGGTCATCTTCATATATTTATCTCTAAAAGGGGAGGGAAGAGGTCCTCTTTAATAGCTTCTGTATAGCAAGAATTTGCTTCACTCATTAAATCATATAGTTAACCATTCGACCTCCAAAAAGATTTTACCCCCTTCATGATCAGGGCATTTTTTTGCTGTTAAGCATAGCGCCACTTTAAATGGTAATTGTGTAGACATGCAACACTGTACGCAAATAAAATTTATATCATTTTCTTCACACAAATAGAGCTTTCTTTTGGTGTTATTTGATCACCACTGTTTTTTTTTTTTTTTTTTTATTATATAAACAAAATAAAATTTAAATTTTTGAAAAAAAAATTGTTTACTTTCTGCTATGAAACATCCAATAAAAAATAAAAGCAATCACATTTCTTCATTATATTAAGCCAAAATATATTCTGCTAAGTGTTTTTGGTAAAAAAACAAAAACATAAAGTGTATATTGATTGTAGTCATAGCGTCTACAAATGATGGTATATAGACTAGAATTTTTTTTATTTTTGATATACTAGTAATGTCTGTGATCAGCGACTTATAGTGGAACTGTGATAGTGTGGTGGGCAATCTGACACTGGGTGGGAACTGATTAAATAGAAAATTGCATCACCAGTGACACAGTGATCAGTGCTAATACTATACACTGTCACTGTACTAATGACAATGACCAGGAATGGGTTAAAATATAGGGGCAATCAAGGGGTTAAGGGTGTGCCCAACAGTGTGTAATGTGTGCATTATGTGCTACTTTTACTAATCAATGTGGTTGGTTTGTCTCCATGCTTGGCATGCTTTCCGTGTACAGAGCCCTGGGTTGTTAGTAAACACAGGGCTCTGTACTATGATTCCCTAAACCAATCAGTAGGTCCCGGCCATTAATCATTGGCCGGGACCTGCTGAATGACTTGTGCTGATTTACAGCACAGCACTTGATACTAAATCACAGCACAGATCAGGCGCTATGCACAGGAAATGCTGGATCAGGTACATATACGCGATCCCGTGCAGAGCAGCCTATCGCCGTATATGTGCATGGATTGGTACGCAAGTGGTTAATGGGAATGTAGTCATATTTCACTGCCAAGTTATCTCTGATAAATAAAAACATTAATGTGTATATATTATGTAGCACTGACCCCCGAAGGAGCGGCTGAATTTTTCTGGGCTTACCGATTTCCTCCTCCAGCTCGTAACTCGTTGTCTAGGGGTTCCCAGGGTTGATGACCCAGTAACTGTAGAGACCGACACCTGAATTCCTTTTTAGGATTTTTATTTGCAAAAACAGGTTGAACAAACTCATTCTCTAAGTTTGGAATAGAGGGTATAGGATGAAGTTTAGCTCAGGTGCTTGGAACTGCTGACTTCAATGAAAGTCTCTGTACATAATCCAGGGAATAGCCACTCTTAACTGGATTCTTGAATTGCTGGATAAATCCTTTAGCTTGGATCTAGCAGCCAACAAGTAATTCTATCTTGGCAAAGTCTCTCACACAGACTTGGTTGAAGAACTTAGTTGTAACCAGAAGATGAAGGTAGGAACTTTTCTTACTGTACCAGAAGCTTTCAGTCTGTCCGGCGATACCGTAAGAACTGTGGATTCAATTAATGTCCATGGCAACTCCGCTTCCAGGCTCTTACCGAGCAGCCAGCCTCATGCGTGGCCCTCTTCTGAAGAGTCCTCCCCTGGTTGCATGTAGAGTTGCTGGGCCTCTCCAAACCCGAGATGGCACCGGAACACTTTAGAATCCTCCTTCCAGTTACTACGCCTCGATCTAGCCGGTTCTGAGGCTCGGAAACAGATGGATCCGCACCCCAGGCCATGAGGGCCTCTGGGGGCTGGACCACAGAGTCGGTAGCAACTTCTGGACTGGAACCCTGAACCACGTGACTTCAGCACCTTAAGTACCCTCTCCCAGAATACACAGCGAGACAAACGTGACCACTGATTGGCTCAGAGAAGAGATTGGTACCCAATGCGTCCAACCAGACTGCGTTCTAGGCCTCTCACAGGTGCAAACCCCACCTATGACCAGGCAGAACCTCAATACAACCCAGTCAAACTGATGCCAAAGTATAATTTAGCACAATTAACCCCAGAACTCAACTACAGGTTTGGGCAAAAACTAAATTTAAATGCATAGCGCGTACTTATCAGAAGTACCGGTGCTACAATTATATAGAAGAGCACTCTTACCAGCAACAAATCTGGTGACATCCTTAAATTCCTGTGAAACACTGGGGTTGATTTACTAAAACTAGAGAGTGCGAAATGTGTTGCAGTTCTGCATAGAAACCATACAGCTTCCATTTTTTTTTTTGTCAAAGCTTAATTGAACAAGCTGAAGTTACAAGATGATTGGCTACCATGCACAGCTTCACCAGATTTTGCACTCTCCAGTTTTAGTAAATCAACCCCAGTGAGAAACAGTGTAAGTAATATGCAAATTTATTCAGCAGCACAACTGAACTAAGAAAAAATATATTATTAAATATCAAACCCCAATATTTTTATTGCAACACCAGCAAATGTGATATAGCAGCACACATTTCTCCATCTAGCTAATCTAACTTGAAAAAAATAAAACAAATGCAGCAGGCTCATGTAAGGACTGATGATATCTACATAGGATGAAACATGTCAGGCTGGCTGATGCAAGCACGCCGTGAACCACAGAGTTTTATATGTCATGATGTTCCTTTCTACCTGTAAGTAGACTACCTTAAATAAACGTGTGTTTTACTTTTACGGGCTTCACTATTGTGGCTTTTTTCCTCATTGAATTTTCATATCCTGGTGGTGATTGCACAATATATCCATCTATTGCTGTAAGTCCTGATTTCTGCTATTGATGAACCAGGATACTTTTTTGACCTACTTATCAAGTTTTGGAGTGTTACCATTCAAGTCCAGCTACTGACCTCTTGCATCATATGATTACATCGCCTGTTTTCATATTTTTCTGGTAAGCAGATTGATAGCACGTGGGTGTGGTGTGCTTTAGTTTTGCACATTGGAGGATCTACGTCAAGGATCCTCAAACTACGGCCCTCCAGCTGTTGCGGAACTACACATCCCATGAGGCATTGTAAAACTCACAGACATTCACAGACATGACTAGGCATGATGGGAATTGTAGTTCCTGACCAACTGGAGGGCCATAGTTTGAAGACCCCTGATCTACGTCATCTTTATTTGATCTTTATATGGACTATCACACACAGTTTCACTTTCTACATTTTTGATCTATTTGAGCGCTGCACTTTGGACTTTTTAATACAGTATATCACAATTTTGTTTTAGGGTTAAGATACACTTTAACCACTTGCCGACTGGCTCATGCCGATATACGTCGGCAAAGTGGCATGGGTGCGCAAAACAACGTACCCGTAGGTCACTCCGTCATCGGCGGCTAGCGGGCACACATGTCGCAGGTTCCGCAGACTCGATGTCCGCCGGTGGCCCGCGTTCATGGCATGGAGAGGCAGAATGGGGAGATGCCTATGTGAACAAGGCATTTCCCTGTTCTGCCTAGCAACATGACAAGGATCTACTGCTCCCAGATCATCGCCATTACTACAAAAAAAATTCATAATAAAAATGCCATAAATCTATCCCCTATTTGGAAATGCGATAACTTTTGCGGAAACCAATCAATATACACTTATTGTGATTTTTTTTTTCCAAAAATATGTAGAAGATTACATATTGGCCTAAACTGAGGAAGAAATTATTTTTTATATATTTATTGGGGATATTTATTATAGCAAAAAGTTAAAAATATTGCTTTTTTTTCAAAATTGTCACTCTTTTTTTGTTTATAGCGCAAAAAATAAAAAGCCCAGAGGTTCCCAAATACCACAAAAAGAAAGCTTTATTTGTGGGAAAAAAAGGATGTGAATTTTGTTAGGGTTCCTTGTCGCACGACCGCGCAAATGTCAGTTAAATTGACGCAGTTCCGTATCGCAAAAAAGGGCTTGGTCAGGAAGAGGGTAAAACAATCTGGGGCTGAAGTGGTTAAATTGAAGTGGAAAAGAATGTAAACGTTTGTCATATTACTACACAGGTGTCTGGGACCCCAATGGGGTATTTCCCTTCACTTCCTCTATTGTCACCAGAACAGCAAGTAGGGGTAATCTCTTCACGGGGGGACAAAGACAACAGTAAAAATACCTTTTTAAGAAAGGTGTTATTTTTTTTGGATCATTGCTTTATTAATATGTTTTGCGGAGGCCATGTTTATTCTCAACAATTTATAGCGTGTCATTACATTTACACTTTGGAGACTTTGAATAAAATCAATCTTTATCTTTTGAAAATAGTGGCATTTATTTATTTGGACATTTCCATGTGAAGAGAACAATGCATTCCTTCTTTTAACCTTTACTTCCATTTGTGCTGCAAGAACACAATGTACATCTTCCTGAAAGTATAAAGAATATTCTACCTTGAATTGCCATAATATATACACAGCAAAAGAGAGATTTTTACTTCTTCTTGATGTTTTCTTACAATTTTATAGATTTATTATGTTATTTTAACATTATTTTAACATTTTTATTTTTAGCAAATCAAAGGTAATTAAAAGCTAACAATCACTGGGTGCTGCCCCTGTGATAATGGAAGTGAGTCATTACAATTAACTTTTTATATGACCCCGCTGACACAATGCTAGAGAATGTGGTTTCTCTAGGATATCAGGAATCCCAGCATGGTATTGATTGGACATAGAAAGCTTAATATGTTCATTAGTACATGACTAGTCTGTAAAAAGGGGAAGATATATCATACAAGAAAAATAGAGTAGCAACACAGAACACATTAATTTTATTGTGAACCTGTAAAATGACAAAACCAACAGTAAGCACATACTGCTGGCGGTGGAGTCTCTTTCTCCATCACTACTTGGAGAACTCCTGTGCAAGCCATGCAAATAGTAACTTTCTTATTGTAGCTATATGCATAAACATAGGTACACCCCCACGTGACTCTGCCTGGAAAAGTTCATCAGGCAGAGGTTATTGAATTGTTGTGTGTTAACAAAGAAAGTACCCAATTGCCACTATGCAAAGGTGTAGCTGTAAATCCTTTGGGCAGTGAGGCTTTTGTGAACTTTTTACTTTTGTTCCTGTATTTTTGTACATTGTTCTGTATTTTTATGTTTTTCTCAGTTTTTTTTAGGTTATACTTATCATTTTCTGGATAATATTTCAGTTTGTTATTAAATTTTGAGATCCTATAGTAACAATATCGGTTCTAACCTCATAGCGCTACACCTCGCTGGCCCCTTGAAGGCATCTTAAAAAGGAACTCCTCATTTTTTAAGAGGCAGACCTCATAACTTTTTTATGCCCCACTTACCTGATGGTGGTATCTGCACATTTCACATACTCACCTATCTAGTAGATCCAGCGTTGGTCCGCTAAGATCATCTCATGCCCGGCCACAGCTCTGTGCCATGCCGCCATGTTCACTCTGACGTCATCCACTGAACCCGGAAGAGCCAACGGGCCTCTCGATGAAGCACCGATAGGCCCACACCTTCCTCCTGTTCTTGAATGTAAGGCTATGCCTTCTGGGATATGTTATCTGGGAGGCACAGTGGGCAGTGTGTGCAATGTTCATCTAAGGCAAGTGTGGGCATGGGGAGGCAGGGCGGACTTTCAATAA
The DNA here is from genome assembly GCA_028564925.1 of Lithobates sylvaticus. Taxonomy (NCBI): domain Eukaryota; kingdom Metazoa; phylum Chordata; class Amphibia; order Anura; family Ranidae; genus Lithobates; species Lithobates sylvaticus. Next base: position 427,468,219 of record CM053028.1, on the reverse strand, counting down.
AAAAAAGACATAAACAAAAAAACAGAAAAAATGCCCTATTCTTGCAGAGGAAGGGAGGAGGGGTGGAGAAGCGGGATTGTCTTTGGGAGGGTGAAGGTCCGTGTTAATGCTGGAAGCATTTCATGTGCTTCCCGATAATGTTTTCACTGTAATTGGCTTTCAAAGGGATCTCACGACCAATATATAAGGTATCTTTTTAGCCATTGCTTATGACATTGGCACCCAGGCATAATAACCATGTGGCCAGTTTGTACCAGCGCCAATGAAGGGCACCTATAACTCCATATTCAATTTTATCTAAATGAGTGGATTTATTATCCTAATAAACAAGTATAAACAAGTGGATCTATTATCTCTACAATCTATTCATAATTTTCTATAAACAGGTTAGTAAGCTGTGCCTACTGGTATGATTATGCTATGATTTAATGTTTCATATTTTTTAAAAGGAAGCAAGTTTCTATAGACAAGTAAAAAGCCTAGAAGGCCTAAATCATTCTGGTCCGGGGATAAAAAAAAAACTCCAGCAGTGATAGTCTGTAAAAAAAAAGCTTCTTTATACTGCAAGGGGGCCAGTGAACACAAACTTTGCTCTTTTGAAGAGCTTCCAACACTGACGCAATCCAACACATTTAACTGTGTAATGTAGTGTAGCGTTTTCAGTGCTGCCTGCTGTAGTTACTTCCACCAACCTCTGTATCAGCCTTTTTCAACCAGAGTGCCCTGAGGTTTCATCAGGGTTGCCTTGGCAAAATGCCAAAAAATTGCCCAAAAATTGTATACAAGCCAGTGTGTGGATGAAGCCTGTCTTTTAGTTACACAAAACCACGTTTTCATTGTGGACCATTACAACCTTCTAGCTGCTGGCATCCTAACGAGCAATGTCAGTCGTCTGCACAGCATACTTGTATCCTCCCCTCATGCCCTTCTCCATCAACGTTGGGGTCACATGAGCTGAGTGATGGAGAAAAACTGAGGGAGGAAGAAAAACATTGGAATACTAGTCAGTACCAGTTTGCAAAAGTGTATTTGCTTTGGAAGAATAAATCCCCATTCAACGTTGGGTGTCCTACTTGTGTGGTTGTTGCTGCATTATGTAAAACTATTAGAATAATTTTTCCATTTTAGATTGGGGTGCCTTGAGACTGTCCATAATTTTTAAAGGGTGCCTCGAGATTTCCATCATTTTTAAAGGATGCCTTGACTGAAAAAAGGTTGTGAATCACTGCTCTACGTCACTACTGTGACTTGCAATGATGTAGAGGTTGGTGGGAAGAACCACATTGGCTAACATGAGGACATACGTTTGACACACCAGAGGTGTTAAATAGTATCAGCACTTAAAGCTCTTCAAGAGAGCAGAGTTTTAGCTTATTGGTTTCTGTATAAGTAACTATAAAGATGCTTCTTTTACAGTCTTACTGCTGGAGTTTTTTTCACTCCCTGGCAGGGTCGCTTTAAATGGCTCTTATATATTGGGAAAATTTGTTAAACAAATCTAAGTGCTGGTTAGCGATGATAGGCCTACATACTGTACCACACCTTTCTTGTTATAACAGTCCTCCTGTAGGTGCCATTGGATACATTGTAATTGAATACAGTGTCACTGGATACAGCAGAAATGTATTTCCTTTAGATCTATCTATCTATCTATCTATCTATCTATCTATCTATCTATCTATCTATCTATCTATCTATCTATCTATCAGTGTGTCAGTCTATCTAATTTGTTTTCTTAACTCTCTAAAGCTCAAAGTGGCTGTAAACTCTTACATAAACTCAGTCAAGTGAGGTTGATCAGGTGATACACAGAGATGAAACAAATTCTCCTAATTAAGTTTTACCTGTTCATCTGCAGTCTTATATTCTGTACATTTATTCAAAGTCTAGAATATTTAAAGCTTTTCTGAGCAGTCAGAAAAAAAATCGGGTGGAGAGGTGAAATTATGCATGACAGGGCTTAGCGAGGAGACGTCTGACAACTGATTGGAGGGAAGGGACAGCACAGTATGCAGGAACAGAGCTGAGGCTGCCAAACAGCTAAAGATCCCTCCTGGTAACCTTTTTTCTCTTGGTGTCAGGAAGTGATTCATGCGGATAGCAGAGGAATGGAGCAGCAGACAGATATGACACTTAGTGCCCTGGATTGAGTACACACTATAGAGGGATATGCTTTGTTCATATTTTGTGTCTGAGGTTTGCAACCACTTTAACATACACGTTCCATCATTCAGTGTGTGGAAGAAAAAAAAAAAACCTCAATGACAAAGGTCTACTTGAAAAAAAGTGAACAAATAACAGCAACAGATTTAATATTTAATTCACCAACATTTGTTGACTTGTGCTGCCTGAGCACAAGATGAAATCTATTTCCATTTGTAATTTGTTTGCCCACATACATTCTGCAGAAAGACACAGGCAGAATGAAATGTTATTTCTCCTTGTCTGCTGGAAAGACAGAAAAACAGCTTTCTGATGAATTCCTTACATCCACCCTGTCATTCCATTTACCCTTCCCCAGCAACTCCATTCATTTCTTTTAATAAACATGAAATATTCCAAGATCTTGGTAATGCGATTATAATGAAATTAAGCCATAACATTGGCAGACTTTTATCATATTTCATTTTTTTTTTTCAGACCTAACGATTACAATTGGCAGCGACAAAATGACTTTGAGTGTTTATACTGAGGTCAGAGCCACTATAGAAATTGTATTTCTAGAAACTTTATTTCTGTGTAGAACAAAGTGAAGTGAAATCAGTTTTATTACCTGTAGAGTAATCTGTCTTCTGAAAGACCGGCTACATTGTATGCTCATGCTTTGTTTGTTTCTTTTCAGTTTGAAGTTACCGAAGTTGAAAGACAAACAGATGAAATCGAGCTTCAACTGACGTCTTTGCAAGTTCATATAACAAAAGCCACAATTTTTCATGGTGGATATTGGATGGTTGAATGTCAGTAAATTTAAATGCAAACATCTGCTTGGACTACTGTATACAGAGCAGGGTAGTAACACAAGGAAAATATTTTGTACACAATAATATAGAGCAGGGGTAGGCAACCTCAGAAATCCAGCTGTGGTGAAACTACAAATCCCATCATGTCTCTGCCTCTAGGAGTCATGCCTGTGATTTTCAGGGTTTTGCAATGTCTCATGGGACTTGATGTTTCACTAGAGCTGGAGGGCCAAAGTCGCCTATCCCCTATATAGAGGATCTTAATTTCAAGACAAAGTACAAAGACAAATGTGGATTTAGCCTTACTGAACACTAAAATCCATGCTGTCTTTTTATGTAGCAGCTGTACAAATTAAAGCAAACACTTGATTGACTACTATAGACATCCACATAAATTAAAAATATATCTGTCTATCCATCCTCTTATCTGTAACATTGTATAATTCCACTTTATTGTACATGAATATATTTTAAAAAACAATTTCTAAAAAACCTCCACTAATACTACAAAAGGACGACCGAGTGCATATTGTATATAATTTAAACACAAAGTATTGACGTTGCAATGGCAAACCTCTATATAATATAATGTGATGCCCAAATGACAAAAATATTGTAAAACTGTCCATATGAGGATCCTATATTGATGGATTGGGTACAACACATGCAGTGTCTATATAGAGACTAGTGTCCATATGGTAATATGTGGTTTCATAAACTTTAAACCCATGTTCACCATAGAGCTAAAGGATAAGAGTCACCATAGATGCATGAGGATACTGTAGTGCGGTCTAGAGGAGGGCCCACTGAATAAAAGGGAAAAAGACATGCATATGTTAATCCTCCTCCCTCGCACACTAAAGTAAAGTGACATATAATGAAGTCTACTTTCCAGGAAGTTATTGATCCTCAGTGTGAACAATGTACTGTAGATCACATGAACAATGGCGTAATCTGGTGGTGGACGTTATATTGGAAAATATGTTCCTGCACATAGGTTCTGGGTGATAGTATATCACAACTTCTGATGTTAACATATAGATCCTATTTGTAAATTCTTTGCATCCCTCACATGTCTTTTTAAATCACTTTGCATCCGTCAGTGACCCACAAAGTCTCCTGTGTGCACTGCAGATGTCCCAATGTTGATTAAACATCCACTAAGAAACAGACAGTCACCTGGTACTCACAGATAGGACATCACCAAGTGGAAACAGTCTTGAGCTTACATGCATGTATTCAGTATATCAATATACTTATTGCTCAGCCATGCTTGCGTCCATAGTAAAGGCATTGGGTCATCCGAATTGAGAGAAGTGGAGGACAGAGCGCCAGCCTGACCAGTTTTGCTGGTTCTACCAGCTGTCTCAGAGGTACCGCTACCATTATTAGATGGTCTTACCTCATTTTATTATAAGACGTTTAGGCAAATCCTGGCTCTGGAATTTTTACGTCAATTCTATATTACAGGGTAATCCTATCACGAATGACACCTCTCACACTCACATAACTGTACTTTTGAAGCCTGATAATGATCCCTTACTCTGTGCCAGCTATAGACCAATTTCTCTCCTTAATACAGATCTTAAATTGTTTACAAAAATATTGGAATCGAGATTACTTCTGTCCTTGGAGAGAATCATTCGTTTAGATCAATCTGGTTTTGTGCCTGGCAGGGAAGCAAGGGGACAATACCATCAGGACTCTTAATCTTATTCATCTATGCAGTTCCACCTTATCTTCTGTACTCCTTCTCTCCACCGATGCAGAGAAGGCATTTGATAGGGTAAGTTGGAGGTTTATGTGGTGCACTCTCCAACATATTGGGATTGGGACAAATGTGATGAAGTAGATTGTACGATTATCAAACAGCAGCAATTAAAGCCAATTTTACAGTCCCTGAAACTAGAGTGCCTATATTGAAATCAAGGTTCCCATTTAGATGGGTGGCGGAGAAACTTAAGTATTTAGGGTTATAGCTTACACAATCCCTAGCCAGTGTATTCCAACATATATTTCAACAATTGCCTTCCAATATTAAAAGTGATCTTCAGCGCTGACGACAACTCTCTCACACATGATTTTGTCAAAACTGTATTTTAAAATTGAATGCACTCCCTCAAGTGCTGTATCTTTTTCAGACCCTACCTGTGACAGTATTGAATAATTTGTTGCAACAAATAAAGCGTGAGTTTGTGCAATTTTTGTGGGCAGGTCATCTACCAAGGATTAGAGCAGAAATACTCACTATGCCTAAGTGCGCAGGGGGCATGGGATTTCCGAACCCAGTACAGTACTACAGTGCGCATTTACTAGGGATACTGGACTGGTGCAATCATGATTAGGTAAAGAGCTGGGTATCCTTGGAGCAACATGTACTGTATCCTCTATTCCACTCAAAGGCCCCCCATTAATTGATACTCTGTGTCGTGCTCAGGTGAAGGAACATCCTATCCTAGGTACTATTTTTAAAGTAGTCCGCTCATTAAAATCTAGGGGGATAAGTCCTATAACATCATCAACTTTGATGCAAGTAATAGGAATCCCCAACTTTCTGCCAGGTTTGACTGACCCCACATTTATCAGAGATAGGTAAGTTCAGATTGCGGGTTTTATCGAGCCTCAAATGGTTGGAAATTCATAATAGGGATGGGCCGAACGGACCCCTGTTCGGTTTGCATCAGAACTTTTGAACACTGTGAAAGTTCGGACCCGTATAACAAACCTCATTAAAGTCAATGGGACCCGAACGAACCCGAACCCGAATCAAAAGTTCCCAATTTGAAGGCTTATATGCAAGTAATTGGGCATACAATGGTTATAGGGGTCCGGGTCCTGCCCTGGGGGACATGTATCAATGAAAAAAAAGTTTGTGAAAAACTTGATTTTTTAAATGAGCAGTGACTTTTTGATTTTTAAAGTGAAAGCCTAAAAATGAAAAATTCCTTCCAATATAGTGCATGGGGGGTCCTCTTATGCCGCGTACACACGTGCGGACTTTTGCCGGCGGACTTAGTCCAGCGGACAATCCCGCGGGACTTTCCAGCTGGGTCCGCTGGACTTTCCGAGCGTGTGGACTTGCCCACACACGCACGGACTTCTCCGGCGGATAATCCGCCGGCCAAAAGTCCGCAGGACTTTTGAAAATGAACAGACTTGCCCACACACGGAGCAGTCCGTTCATTTCGAACGTAACTTCAGGTACGTAGCTAGCATAGGCAGTAAATGCTGCCGCGCTAGCTCCGTGACCTGGCATGGATTTAAAGGGACTCCCCCACGCCGAAAAAAAAACGGCGTGGGGGTTCCCCCAAATCCATGTCAGACCCTCATCCGAGCACGCAGCCTGGCAGGCCAGGAAAGGGGTGGGGACGAACGAGCGCCCCCCCCTCCTGAGCCGTACCAGGCCGCGTGCCCTCAACATGGGGGGTGCCCTGGGGAAAGGGGGGCCGTGCGGCCCCCCCACCCCAAAGCACCTTGTCCCCATGTTGATGAGGACAAGGGCCTCTTCCCGACAACCCTGGCCGTTGGTTGTCGGGGGGTCTGCGGGCAGGGGCTTATCGGAATCTGGGAGCCCCCTTTAATAAGGGGGCCCCCAGATACCGGCCCCCCACCCTATGTGAATGAGTATGGGGTACGATGTACCCCTACCCATTCACCTAAGGTGTAAAATGTAAAGTACAAAAACACACACACTTTTGAAAAAATATTTTATTGCACTGCTCCGGGGGTCTTCTTCCGTCTTGGGGGTCTTCTCGCCGGACTCCCCCGCCATTTACCAAGCTCTTTTACCGAGCGGGGGAAGTCCGGCTACCTTCTTCGTCGTCGCCATCGTCTGGGGGTCTCGATCCGCCTTCGGGGGTCTTCCGGGGGTCTCTTCTGTTCTTGCGGCGGTCGTCGTCTTCCGCGCTGCCGGTGCCGCCTTCTTCTTCTTGTCCTTCTTCTTGTTCTTCTTCTTCTTCCGATGTTGACCCGTCGCTGTCTCTGCCCGGAATGCCTGTGCCGCTCTGCGCTGGGACTTATATAGGGACATGGGGGACAGGGTCACATGCTCATGTCACATGGTGACCCCGCCCCCTTGTGTTGTCACAGGGTCTGACATGGATTTGGGGAGTCCTTTTAAATCCATGCCAGCTTACGGAGCTAGCGCGGCGGAATTTACTGCCTACGCTAGCTACGTAACCTGAAGTCACGTGCTAAATGAACGGACTTGCCGATGAGCGGCAAGTCCGTTCATTTCAAAAGTCCCGCGGACTTGCCTACTAACGGCGGGATTGTCCGCCGGACTGCCAAGTCCAGCGGATAATTTTAAAGCCAAACTTAAAACTTTGGCGCCAAAAAGTCCGCCGGACTTTGGCGCCAAAAAGTCCGCCGGCGCCCACACACGAGGGGATTATCCGCTGGACTTCAGTCCAGAGGATAATCCCGCGGGATTGTCCCTTCGTGTGTACGCGGCCTTAGTCTATCTGTAAAGTGGCAGATCTGTACCATGTCTAGAATCTGCTGCAACAATAATTGCATTTATAAAGAAATTTTCCCTGCAAACTGCCTTTATTTTGCTCAGCAACAGCTGGGGAACCAGTGTGTATGATGAGTCCACAATGTAGTGCACTGGGATCAAGATTGGAGATTGTTTGGATACATTTTGGTGTCACTTTGACTTTGTATAGATGTAAGAGGTGCGTAAAAAATGGTCTTTGGGTGTCGGTGGCGCCTTCCCACCGTAACCATATAGAGGTAATCTTGATGAAAGCAAGAATTGGCCTTGCTGTAAAAAATTGCAATGATATGCACCTGTCAAACGGGTGCCGAAAAATTGGTCTTAGGGTGTTAATTGTGCCCATGAAACCTATACCAAAAACATTCTTCCAGATGAAATGATTGAACAACCTCAAAGCTAGGCAGCCCCGAAGTCCTGCAGGGATTCCACATCCCAAAAAGACTTAATCAGTGACATCGCCACCAGGGGCTTCATAGCTGGTAATCCAGGACTGATTCATTTTTAT